>JARJUA010000060.1:0-35722 GCA_030787035.1 Aschersonia sp. MBC 877 | reverse complement strand
CCTCGGGAAGGCGTCAATTGCCGTCGCCAACCGCGGTTTCCTTGTCCATTCGCCAACGCAGCTCTGCAAGCCTTTGCAACGCGTCTCCTGGGCCTTTCTGTCGTTTACCCGTCCAGATTGAATCGTCAGTTTTTTCATTCAATCTCCGTTACCCACCAGCTGCGTAAATCAATCGCCTTGTGTTCACATTCAACCTCGAATGAGTTAAAGCTGGCTGCTCGAGCCTCTCACGTCAGACGGCGGCTTGGCGACGCATCAACCGGGGCAAGACAGCCGGCCAAGCTTTGGTCTCTCCGTCATGAAATTCGGCGAACAGTTGCGATCCAGTGTTATTCGTGAATACCAATGGTATTACATCGACTACAATGGCCTCAAGACTGAGCTTAAGCAAGCCACCGGCGCTCCCAAAGAGGATGGAATCGCAGGCAAGGAATGGATCGAGGAGGACGAAATAAGATTCGTCGACAAACTGGAGCTCGAGCTTGAAAAGGTCCATACCAAGCAGCAGGTCAAAGCCATGGAGATCTCTCGACGCATTGCTGTCAGCGAACGCGAAGTCAAGGATGTTGTCAATCGCCTCAACGAGCGTGGTCTGGGCGAGGAAGGACCTAGTGAGGAAGAGTTCATACTGCTCGAGGAAGACTTGAAGGATATAATTGCCGACGTTCATGATCTCGCCAAATTTGTGCAGCTCAATTATACGGGGTTCTACAAAATCATCAAGAAACACGACGTGAGTTCCATATCATGCGCTGAGTCCCCGATGGCTGTCTGACAAAGGCCATGCAGAAAATCACGGGTTGGCATCTCCGTCCCGTCTTTGATACCCGGCTCAAGGCGAAACCTTTCTACAAGGAGAATTACGACGCGTCATTGATCAAATTATCAGCCCTATACGACTTGGTCCGAACTCGTGGAAACCCTGTCAAAGGCGACAGCGCTGCCGGCGGCGGGCAAGCAAGTTTTGTTCGGCAAACGACAAAGTATTGGGTTCATCCGGACAACGTGACCGAATTAAAGCTCATCATTCTAAAACACTTGCCCGTGCTTGTCTTCAATGCCAGCAAAGAGTTTGACCAGCAAGACTCTGCCATCACATCCATCTACTATGATAATCCGGAAAAATGGGATCTGTATGAAGGCCGGCTGAAGAAGACAGAAGGGGCTGAAGCCATTCGACTACGATGGTATGGAGGCATGCAAAACGAGACCATCTTCGTTGAGCGCAAGACTCACCGCGAGGACTGGACTGGGGAAAAGTCCGTCAAGGCTCGCTTCTCTATCAAGGAAAAGAACGTAAACGCTTACATGCGAGGCGAGCTCCTCCCTGCCGCCATCTTTGAGAAGGCCCGCAAGGAGGGCAAGAAGTCTGAGAAGGCAATAGCCGAGGATGAACGGCTGGCAGCAGAGATTCAGTACTCTGTGCTTAAGAAGGGTTACGAGCCTGTCTGCCGCTCCTTCTACAACCGTACTGCCTTTCAGCTTCCGGCAGACGCTCGTGTTCGTATCTCTCTAGATACGGAGCTGACCATGGTCCGCGAGGACAACCTGGACGGCCGAAGCCGCAGTGGCGATAATTGGAGACGAATGGACATTGGTGTTGACTGGCCGTTCTCCCAGCTGCCTCCCGAGGATGTCGTGCGCTTCCCCTACGCTGTTCTCGAAGTGAAGCTCCAGACACAGTTGGGACAAGAGCCGCCGGAATGGGTACGCCAGCTCATCTCTTCGCACTTGGTGGAGTCTGTGCCCAAGTTCTCCAAGTTCATACATGGCACTGCCTGTCTGTTTCCGGATAGGATCAATCTCTTGCCCTATTGGATGCCGCAAATGGATGTTGACATTCGCAAACCTGCATCACATGATTTCGGCATCCGCCGACCTGGCCTGTCGGGCTCGGCGAACACTTCCGAAGACGAGGACGAGGAAGATGTGGATTCAGATGACGATGAAGCAGTCAGACAAGCGCCTCGCCCGGCTGCGACCAATGGCCAGAACCTTTTGCGAGCCTTGCCTGGTCCGAGTGATACAGAAGATCAAACCCTGAATCAAGACGCGGTTCACGAAGACTACCCCATTTATGACTCAGATGACGAATATGATGCAAACTACGAGCTGGAAGAAGCCCGTCGGATAGGAGGATGGCACTATTTTTCGACCCTGTGCGCGACCAAGGGCCGGGCTGCCCGCGACATTGCCATCAACGTGGTGAAGCATCTCGTTCCTGCTCCCCGGAGCACAGCTGTTCCCCGAAGCGATCGATTGCAAATGCTTTTTGGCTCCGACGCCATCCAGCAAAAGAAGTTCAAGGCCCCTCCTGGCAAGAAGATATATGTTCCAGTTCGTGTGGAGCCCAAAGTGTACTTTGCCGCAGAGCGGACCTTTCTTGGATGGGTAAGTCGTTCATCACCTCGTCGACCCTTGCTGTACTGATGTGTGCAATGTGTCCAGCTTGAGTACTCCATTTATATTGGCACCATTGCCATGACACTCCTGAACTTCGGCACCCATCCTACGCCTGGGTCTTTCTGGGCTGCCGGTATCTTCACGCTGCTAGCCCTCGCGAGTCTCTGTTACTCGGTCATCATCTACTTGTACCGCAGCAGATCAATTCGTCATCGGAAGACAGCCAATTTTTACGACAAATGGGGCCCGAGCGTGCTCTGCATATCGCTGCTTGTCGCTGTCGTGCTGAACTTTGCATTTGAAGGGAGACAAAGGTCTTTGTGGTAATGGTCAAAGGCGCGATGTGGTACTGGACTGGGCCGAGGGAAATCCACTCGAATGCATTGAAGCTGGCGAAAAAAAAAATTAATTTTTATTTTATCAACTCTCCTTTTGTATTATTCTCTATGCTGTGGGTAAGCGGGATAACGAAGAACGGTTCGTGTCACCGGCTCGAGCAGCGGCCATGTCAAGTCGGCTTGTGGTGGTCATGACTTCTGCTGCCCTTGCAATTTTCCTGACGTGAAAAGACGGGCCCAGAACAATTACTCTTGATGTTGTGTACATACATGAATAGTCAAACTACAAACAGGAATTTGAAGAACGCCAAACAAAGGTTCATCAGAGCAGTGACAATGCCCGCCAACTTCCTGCAAAACCAACTTCTACACGTGATTGCGTTCCTCATGCCGTCGTCACATGGCACATGACTAAACCACAGCCGTCACTCTCCTGACGTTTCTACGCGCGCCTTCCCCACTGACGGAGATGAGATTCTCCGTCTCCAAGGCGCGCATGACCTCGTTGAACTCGGACGTCTCGATGGGTACGCTCGCCGCGTCCATGAGGCGTCTGGACACATCGGACCAGCGAACGCTGTTGCCGCTGGCGGTCATGTCGTCGAGGAGCTTGAGGAGCGCGTCGCGCAGGTCGCTGCGACGACGACGGTCGGCGGCGCTGGTCCCCTCGGTGAGGAGGCTCATGTCGATGCGGCCCTGCGAGTCGGTGGCGGCGGTCTTGAGCGCGCTCTGAATGAGGCGGTTGGCTTCGCGGACGTCGTCGCGCGTGACCGTGTCGGAGAGGCGCATCTTGGCGTGCGCTTCGGCCAGGCGGATCATGCTCTCGAGCTGACGCGTTGTGGCGGTGATGCGCTTCTCGGCCGCGCGGACGTCTTGGCCCAGTGCGCGCATGGCGACGTAGCATGATACGAGCTCCTCGCCGGCGGGGCGGGAGATTCGGGGCTGGATCTGGGATCGCGCGTAGGAGATGTATGACGTGAGGAACTCGACGGGGAGGATGTCGTGGGTGGTGGCGGCCGAGTGAGGCTTGTCCTCGAGGTAGAGCGAAAGGAGGTGCTTGGCGAGTCGCTTGTCGACTTTTTCGTCGACGCGGTCGAGGATCAGGTACACGAGGTCGAAACGGGAGAGGAGCGTGGGCGGGAGGTCGATGTTCTGCGGTACCGAGAGGTCGGGGTTGTAGCGACTGCCGATGGGGTTGGCTGAGGCGAGGATGCTGGTGCGGGCGTTGAGCGTGGTGATGATGCCGGCCTTGGCTACCGACACGGTCTGCTGCTCCATGACCTCGTGGAGGACGGAGCGCGTGGCGTCGGACATCTTGTCGAACTCGTCGATGCAGCACACGCCGCCGTCCGAGAGCACCAGCGCGCCCGACTCGAGGACGAGCTGGCGCGTCTCGGGGTCGCGCGTCACGTACGCCGTGAGGCCGACGGCTGACGAGCCCTTGCCGCTCGTGTAGATGCCGCGCGGCGCAATCTTGTGCACGTACGACAGGATCTGCGACTTGGCCGTCGACGGGTCGCCGCACAGCAGCACGTTGATGTCGCCCCTGTACTTGGGGCTGCCGCCCTTCTCAAAGGTCTTGTTGGTGCCGCCGAACAGCTGTAGGAGGATGCCCTTCTTGACGTCGTCCTGCTCGTAAATGGAGGGTGCTAGCGATCGGGCCAGGAGCTCGTAAATGTCCTCGCGGGCGGCCGTCTCGTGGATCTTGGCCTCTTCTTCGGGCGAGATGACGCGCGTCTCTTTAAGTTCGCTGGAGGCGGCGGCGGCGGCGTCTACGTCCTCCTCGCCAGTGCTGCCGAGAGTGGTGGGATCGATGCCCATGCGCTTCTTGTCGACTTTCTGCACGTGCAGAACATCCACGTAGGTTTTGAAGACGCTCTTGATGGCGCGCTGCCGGGGGTTGACGCGCACTGGGCTGACACGGAAGATGCCCGTCAACTCGACGCGGTCACCAGCCTTGCAGTAATCGACCAGCTCATTGTAGACACACACCGACACCGAGTGAGGCGTTTGGCCCGCAGGCACGGCGTCGGGAGTCTCCTGTAGTTTGATGACCTGCTTGTCCTCGAACAAGCATCTGTTGTGGACAATCTGCATTGAGTTTTTGGACTCGCAGATTGGACGAGGACACTCAGTCGGCTCGCGAATCTTGCCTCGATCCAGGCCGACATTGACCGAGTGATTGCAGACGTTGCAGCGGAAGAAAGCATCTCTCATATCTGGGATTACGGGGGTTGTCCGGATGACAAGGCCTTTGATGCTGATCAAACGATCCATGTCTGCCGTATGGAGCCAATTAGCATGAGAATATGCGGGAACGAAGAGGAAGAAGGCAAAGGGGGTGTCATGACATACCAGATGGGTTCAGGTCTCTCAGATTCGTGCAGCTTTCCAGGCCAAAGGGACGAACGACGTAGACGGTACGCGCCACCTTGTCCTCCAGTGACGGTTGTTGGTCTTGGGGCGCACGAGGCGTTGCCGGATCCTCTATTCGGTCGGAGCTGGGGAAAACAGGTTCTGAGCTATTGGCGTTGTTTTGGGAGTCATGCTGGCCAGCGCTGCTTTGGGAAGGTCTGGTCGTGTTGGAGTCAACGCAGGCCAGTTCCACCATCAAGTCGTGGACCGACTGGTCCATGACGGGAACGATTTCCTGGGGATATGCCTGCAGCTGATGCCACAGCTTTCGAGTGGGAGGAAACAGGTTCAAATCAGAGATATCCAGATACAGTCGCGTGGTGCCGGAGTTGAGCATGTTCTTCAAGGCCTCCCAGTAAGGCTTGGACTCGGCATCGGCAGCCCCCTGCACCTCGGCATCTGAGAAACCGTCACGATACATTCTGTACTTTTGAGTGAAGTTACGCAAAAAGTTCTTGAAGGACGCAATGCTGTCGGCGATGGACACCGTGGTACCCCATACAAGAGTCTGCCCCTGGCCTCCCAAGACGTCGGCCTCGGACGTGTTGGGATCTTTATTGGCAAAGGATGCGGCGTCCGAGCCAGGCGCTGCAGTCTCTTCGCCGACCATCCGGCCAGTGTCGTCCACTACGATACGACGGCGGACGCGAGGGGTCCTCAGTGAATCAGAATTAATGTCGCCGCGTCTCTGGACTGCCGAGTTGCCGCGCTCTGAGCCGATGAAGAGGCCGCTGCTTTCACTTCGCAGTTCTGATCGCTGTCCGAGTGACCGTCCCGGACTGGAGCTTGGATCGTAGGCAACGGGCGAGGAATCTATCGCAAACTCTTAGCAATCTCGCCGCAATTCACTATATATCATGGGCCCGCTGTCCAGACACCGACTCACCTCTGGCAGGCGTTGCGCTGGCTCTGGGCGTTCGCTGAGGATCGGGCTGCGGCGTCTGCGATCCTGGCATTTGCCGCAATGGCGAGCTCGGCATGGGGGCGACACCATTTGTGCTTTGACTGTCGGTCATCTGCCTCAGGGGCGAGGAGACAGCGAGGCTGGGTCCGCTATCTTGTTCCATCAATGAGTCCGAGGCGGCCTGTAACCGTGATGCGCGAGGTGTGCCATTCTCGGACTGGCGAGTAGATGATCGCCGTGGCGTGGCAGACTGCGAGGTGCGCTGCCGACGACTGGACGGCGACGACATCGTGTTGGTGTCTTCGGTCCTGAAAGTAGTCGATTTGGCGAATGCAAATGTTGAGGATATCCCGATGACTCGATATCGAGAAGAGAGATTCGTCGTCGTGAGGGGCAGGCTACTTCAGCCTTTTGGGCATTATAGAGCGGGACGCGTCCTCACGCGTTAAGTGGTTGCTTACGGGGGTTTCGTGTCACGGTCGCGCGTTCACCGGACCACGGGTAGATTACACGCACCGCCACAATGAGGCGCCACAATCGAGTTACGGACCAGCGTGAGCTAGCTTCCTTCGGTTAGCCGCCGCCTCCACCATTGCCAGTGAAATCTAGGTGGGTGGCGAATCGTTCGATTATGGGCCGCGGCTTTAAGTGAATGTCACTTCCATTCACGGCTCGGGCTTTTCTCTCTTTCACCTCATTCTCACAATTCGTCCGTCAGCTCGGAGGAGGAATCAAGGGGGATACCAATACTCTCACAATGGCGTCCGGAGGGGCGATATTGGCCCCAGCGGCCTTTCGTCTCTTGCGGATGGCTGTTCATAAAACATCCCTGGCTGTTCGCAACAAGCTTGCCGACGCTGCGAGGCCGTTCCAGCATCAACTTCAACCTATTCCCCTCCACAGCAGATACGTCGGCCGTCAGCCCGTTCACCCAGCAGCTCTTCTCAAACGCCATCAACGTGGAAATCGGTGGTTTTCTGGCACCGCGGCTCGGAGTCTCAATGTTGCCGTGCGTCGTTTCGTGACCGGGGAGCGAACCGCCGGTCATCGAATTGATCGATTCAAACTGCCTTCTTCCAACACGTCGCAAAAAGTTGCTCAGATTCCTGGCCGCGCTCCCTTTGCCAACGCGCTTCGACCCAATCTCACCGGCGGTGCGCTCCCCAGGGCTGCCGGGGGCTACGGTTTGGGCGGCGGGGCAAGATACTTCTCCCACACACCCGCTGCCCCGGCCCAAGTCGTCCAGAACGTCACGCAGGCCATGAGGGCATTCTTCATCTCTGGTCAGAAGGTTCGATACGATGGCGCAGGGCCTCGTGGAGAGCGCCTATATCGCGCTGTCTCTGCTCGAGAGGTCGAGGTCACGGAGAAACTGGCCCCCTCCACGTCCCGTTGCATACCTGGTTCCTTCGTCGACTATGCAACGACTCCCATCATCACGGCCCTGAGCCCTCTTGCCACCATCTTGGCACGCGATTCTCGGAGATCTGGGTTTGGCGTTGAACTGACCACAGTTCCCACATCTTTGGACACAGCCGGCTTCCTCGATGTCCTCACAACCGATTTTGACCAGGCTTATGAGGACTGCCGCATGATTGTTTCCGATCTGCGTAGGTTGTCGGCATTGGGGGCATTACCGGTGACAATGGAGCCAGGCGGCACCATTCGCGTTCGCTTCCCCGGCGTCGATGCGGAGACTCTTGAGCGGTTATGCGATGATCTAGCCATCCAACGCGGAATCATTGGCCAAGATGTCGATTTCGACGATGCTGCAGGCACGTCCGCTGCGCTCAAATTTCCATTTGTACCGGACACGGACGAGGAGCAAACCTTCAGCTCACCAGGTGGGTCCATCCGATCTCTTGACGGGCTCGGTTTCGAAGAGGACGAGGCATCTCTTAGTGAGGACTCTTTTGTGGCGGATGCGTATGTCAGTCAGACGACAGAGAATCAATGGCTGTCTGTCGCGGAAAGGTCCGATGGCATGTCGCGCCTCAGCGTTTCCCAGGTCCAGCGTTCGGAAGACTCTAGGGGCTTGGAAGCTTTTCAGTACTATCTCGAAACGTGCGCTAGAGACAGACGTCGGCCGGAGGAGGAACAGAGAATGTGACGGGTGGGGACAGGAAAGCGCGAGCGGAACAGGCAAGACGGATGGTTTTCTTTTGTATGAGCCAGGAAGCATATATTTCGTTGATCGATCGTCTTTGAGTTTTCTTGCTTCCGGCCCGAAGCTGTTAGTCAAGGCATCTTGGTTGTCATTCCGGTCATGTCAATTGTGTTTGCTCGGTCAGAGAGTCAATTGACTTAATTATACAGCCACGTCCACGTCCGTCGTCACTGCAAGACTTTCATTGATTAGCCAGGCACAAGTGAGGAACGCGTTGCCAGCTGTCATTTGGCAGCCCGCATATGGCGCGCCTGAAGGATGTCCAGATGATCAGAATGAAGGACAAGATGTTGCAGCAGCATGCCAAAAGAGATGAGCTGTGCACAAAGCTGCTCGCAGCCGCAGTCGGAATTTCGCATGGCTCGTGGCGCCATTTGCGAAGGTGTTTTGGTTGTGGGTTGGCTCGGGTGTTCACATTGAGTGTTCGAACACCTGAGAAGTCTAGCACAGGAGTGAGTGGCTCAAAGTTGTCCTCGCGTGAAAGTTCAACTCGACGCCACCCACCCAGCCACAGAGCAGGTTCTCCGGGCATGGCGCGGGATTAGATGCGGCAAGCGTCGTTGCCCCGCTTTCCGGCGGCTCAAAGATGCCTCGGCTGGCAGCGAGCGTGTACATTGACCATCTCGATAACTGTGACTTGATCCTTTTTCCCTTCTTTCTGACTCCTGGTAGCCAGCTAGAATCGTTTTTTTATCGCGTGCACAACAAGTCAAGAGAATAGCAGATTCACAACCATGTCTGGGCCAGGCGTTGGCTTCGAGTATCCGCCCCAGAAGGTCTCGTGGCTGAAGCGAGATGCTCTCTTGTTCGCCAACAGTATAGGCGTCAACGCCGACGAGCTTCACTTCCTCTATGTAAGATTCTTTACGAGACAAGACGTTGTGGACAGGTCGCATGAACGAACGCACGCTGACCCCGGGCACAGGAGCTTCACCCCAAGTTTGCTGTTTTCCCTAGCTATCCCATCGTGTTGAGTATGTCTTCGATCGCCTTGCGCGCATGCGCGTGCAGTCCAAGCTCGGCTCTGACGTATGGACACCACAACAGCATTCAAGGGCGAGTCGCAAGACGTGGTTGACTTTAATACGTCCACTAAGGCCGTCAAGATTCCGGATGTACCTGAATTCGATTACAGGCGCGTGGTGGACGGGCAACGCAAGATGGAATTCCTCAAGCAGCTGCCCACGAGCTCGGCGGGGCGAACATTCGAATCTCGCACCAAGGTCCTCGGCGTGTACGACAAGGGTCGGCCCGGAAGTGTGCTCGACGTACAGACGGATCTTGTCGACGCTGCGACCGGCGAGGTGTACACGCGGGTCACGACGAGCTCCTTCTTTGTCGGGCAGGGGAATTGGCATGGGCCCAAAGGTCCTGCAACGAAAAACTTCCCTCCGCCAAAGAACAAGCAGCCCGTCGCTGTGCTGGAAGACCAGACCACGGCCGAGTCGGCGCTGCTGTACCGCCTCAACGGCGATTACAACCCGCTTCATGCCACGCCAGAGCCTGGCCAAAAGATGGGCTTCGGGGGCTGTATCATGCACGGCTTGTACTCGTGGAATTCAACTTGTCATTTGATCCTCAAGGCTTTGGGGGACAGCGATCCGGCCAATATCAAGGAGTATCAGGCGCGGTTTGCGAGCCCCGTCAAGCCTGGGGACAAGCTGGTCACGCGCGTCTGGCTCAGCGGCGAGAAACAGGGCGCATTTGACGAGATTCGCTTCACGACAGAGGTTGCGGGTGGCAAGGTGTGCTTGAGCAATGGCCGCGCTCTCGTCAAGGTTGTGGGGAGTGTCCCGAGCAAATTGTGATGAGCTGGAGTGCGCCGTGCTGCGTTCATGGGTAGGGACGAGCAGATGAGGACATGAAATTAATTGCCTATTACTGTACATATCAAATGAGAACATAATACTGCCGACGTCGACACAGCAAACAGGGAAAGACATGGTCCGAAACGTCGCCATTTTGTATATTAATTCGTTTGCCCCGGGAACAATCTTGTGTGGGCGCAAGATTGAGAAATCAAAAATGAAGTGAAAGTCATAATTCATCAGCAGTCCGCCTTTACTGACGCGCGTGGTCTGCGGAACCAGAATTTCAGACGAGAGTAGACTTCACATCTTGGCCCCATGGCGAAAACGGGGTCGCTCGAGGCCACAACGTGCGCCTCGGGCCACATCGTGCACGCCTCCTCGCCTTGCATTCTCCCGCCGTCATGGCAGATGCATCCTATGTCGGCCAACGCATTTCCTTTGGCGGCGCACTCTGCACCGTCCGCTACGTCGGCCAAGTCGACGGTACGACGGGGTCGTGGCTCGGCGTAGAATGGGACGACGCATCACGCGGCAAACACGATGGCGCGCATCACGGCGTGCGCTACTTTACATGTACATACACCCTCTCGTCGTTGTCCTTTGTTGCTTCGCAGAACCTTCGCAGCGTGCTGATGAACTTTCGCGTCATGCTAAGGTCTCTCCGCCTCTCCCACCGCCGCATCCTTCGTTCGCCCTACGCGCCCCCGAGACGCCAGCCAGAGCTTCTTGTCGGCTCTTCGCGAGAAGTACCTGTCGGAGACGGACGGCGCACCAGTCGCCGAGACGCAGATTCGCATCTCGGGCTCCAAAGTGGCTGAGGAGGTGGGCTTTGACAAGATCTGGAAGAAGCTGGCGCGGTTGAGGGATCTGTCCATTGTCATACTGGATGGCATGCGCATCGCAGTCGCGACGGCTGACGGCGACGATGCTATTGCCCAGACGTGTCCGAGCATTGCTCAGCTCGACTTGAGCCGGAGCTTGTTCGAGCACTTGGGTCCCGTCGTGGAGATATGCGCTGCGCTCTCGCGTTTGCGCAAGTTGAGCATCAAGTGAGCTGCATGTTCCCCCTCTTGCTGTGTCGTACTTGGCTGACGGGTTGTCTGTCTTCTTCGCTTGCGGGGAACAGTGGCAATCGCTTCCGTGACGTCCTCGACGCTGCGTCTTTAGAGGGCATAGACGAGGCGTTCCGCGGTGTGGTGGAACTGTCTCTTGACGAGACGTTGCTGAGCTGGCAGGAGATTTGCGCTGTGGCTATTCACTGTCCGAGCTTGGCTACCTTGAACGCTGGATCGAACCAGCTCCTCTCTCTGCCAAAGATAGATTACCTCGGCCCAACATCTACATTAACTACCGCAAACCTCGAGTTCAACGAGTTCACCAGCCTCTCTGACCTGGCCGGCCTGACGGCCCTCCCTGCTCTCCGCAACCTTCACCTCAAGGGCAACAACATCACAGCAATCGGCAATAACGACATCACGTTCCCCCCGTCATTGCAGTACCTCGACATTTCATACAACCGCATCTCCGACTGGTCCTTTGTCGACGCCCTGCCAACACACATGCCGGGCCTCAACGCACTCCGCCTATCGCACAACCCAGTATACGACCGCCCGTCTGACGAATCACAAAAGGCATCATCGTCGGAAGAATCCCACATGTTCACCATCGCGCGCCTCCCGGGCCTGAAAACTCTCAACTTCGCCGCCATCAGGCCCGCGGACCGCACCAGCGCCGAAACATTCTACTTGTCCCGCATCGCGAAACAGCTCGCGGCCGTGCCTGAATCGGCGGAACATACCGTCCTGGCCCTACACCCGCGCTACAAGCACCTATGCGACACGTACGGCGAGCCCGACATCGTCCGTCGCGACGACATCAACCCTGCCTTCCTGGAGGCCCGCCTCATCTCCGTGGCGTTTCGTCACGGGCACGACGTCACGACCGTCAGGGTGCCCAAGGCCTTTGACATCTACACCATCTGCGGCATCGCGGGGAAGCTCTACGGCCTGTCGCCCCTAGGGGTGCGTTTGGTGTGGGAGACGGGCGAATGGGATCCCGCAGGCGGCTACGATGACGCTGACGCAGACTCCGACAATGGCGATGAGCAGCGAGACTGCGTGCGGGATGAGGACGACGACGCCGTCACGTCCGGCCGCTGGGTGAAGCGAGAGGTCGAATTGACCGACGGGCCCAAGCAGCTGGGCTACTGCGTCGACGGGATGCAAGTCTCCATCCGCGTGGAGGCGCTGCATGGATGAAACTACATTGTAGATTGCGTCATTCGATGCCGTTTCGCCCACCGAGCGAGTCCTGCCCCCCCCCCGTCGTGGCGACATGGAGAAACTGAGACTTGCCAAACGTGCGTGTCACTGCGCGTGCATAAATGACATGACGCCGGCCCTCTCGGATTTAGCAGCGCCAGGGAACGAGTGGCCATCTCCCGCGCGCACAAAGTCCGTTGCTCGGGAACCCTTGTGGTCTTTCGGACTTAACGATGCCCCCACTGTGTTTAACCCCCCAGTGCTGTTCCTGTCGCGTTCACCCGCTCCGGAACCCTTGCGGCGCGTTATCGTCGGAATAAGCCGATGGGGACGTCTTCGATATTTCCGATGGCAAATAAATCCGCCGCCTCGTTTGGGATTGCTTCGCGTGTAGACAAAAATGGAGAGCATCATAGAACACCTCAGCAACGTTATATAGAGCGCGAATGACCCGTAAATATGAAGATCAATCAAAGTCGTCACCTACAAGTCTTGCATGCAAAGCAACAATCACAATCTATTTCATCAGCTTTCAGAACTCTCGTCCAGTGAAGAATCACCCCCCCAAGCGCACTGCACCAACGTCACCATGGCTCAGGTTATTGGAAAGGAAGTTGGCGTTATTGGCTTTGGTCTCATGGGTGCGTGATGAGCCGACAAGAATAATACATGCGTGCTTGACTGACTTGATGCATGCAGGCTTCACCTGGCGGCCAGAACCAACCCCCACAGACCAGGCAGTCGAGGTTCTCAAAGCGGCTTTGGAGAACGGCCTCACGCTGTGGAACGGCGGCGAGTTCTACGGCACGCCGGAATGCAACTCCATGACATTGCTCAAGGCATACTTCACCAAGTATCCCGAGGATGCAGACAGGGTCACAGTCTTCATCAAGGGCGGCATGGACCTGGGCACCTTCAAAGCAGATGGCAGTCCCGAGGGCACGCGTCGCAGCCTGGACAACATCATCAACGGGCTGGGCGGCCTCAAGAAACTTGACGGATTTGCACCGGCAAGACGGGATCCCAATACTCCGCTCGAGGTCACCTGCAGCGTGGTACAGAAAGAATATATCGACACGGGCAAGCTCGGCTGCTTTTATCTGTCCGAGTGTAGGGCTGAGACGATTCACGAAGCAGCCAAGTACACCAAAGTCGGCGCCGTTGAGGTCGAGCTGAGCATGTTCTCGCCTGATATCCTCAGCAATGGAGTCACGAAAGCCTGCGCCGAACATGATATCCCCATCATGGCTTACTCGCCTATGGGCAGAGGGGTGAGTTCAACAACGCATGGCCCTCATGACCATTATTGATGCATGGCGAGGCTGACTTTTTCATCAGATGCTCGCGGGTAGATTCAAGAACATCTCTGATGTTCAAGGTTCCGGCGCCGCGGCACGCATGCCCCGATTCCAAGCCGGTGCCTTTGAGCACAACTTGCAGCTCGTCAACAAGGTCGAAGCAATTGCAAAGACAAAGGGTTGCACCTCTGGACAGCTCGCCATCGCCTGGGTCCGCAAGCACAGCAAACGGCCCGATCATCCGACCATCGTTCCCATCCCTGGAGCAACGGCCACATCCAGAGTTGAAGAGAATGCAAAGGTCATTGACATTACCGAGGAGGAGTTTCAGCAGCTGAACGGAATAGTCAGTAGTTTTGAGGCTCAAGGCCAAAGGTATCCGGACCACACTCCCACAAACACGTAGGACATTGGGCAGGAGCTCTCGGGGTGAGGAAACTTGTCTCTGCGGCAATTGTTGTTAGCATGACGCGCTTCCATCCTTTCATCAACACATCAAGTAGAAAAAGATAGAACACAGTCAGGAAGAGTTGTCTACATATAGCCAATAATGGGTTTTCGGAATTGCAGAATCCAAAATTAAATTGGAAAGCATCACGGAGTTCTAACAGACGGCCTTGTGGGGAGGAAAGTCTTACCAAATACTATGCTGCCAAGTTTTGCCAGGCATTTCAGCGACATGAAAAATTGTTTTCGTGTAGAAGGGATTTCAGCACGTCCACACTGGCCTCCAGACAGAGCAAGTTATGTGTATGTATTCCCCAGCCGCCGGATGGATGAGAAGTAAAAATTTGAGCGTTACAATGAGTGGAGGCTTCGGCATGGGCAGCAAAGTGGGTGCACGTGACTGACTATCATCGACAACATCGACTGAAATGGGCATCATCAGCGGACAACGCACTGACCGATGTCTCGTAACTGCCTTCTGACTTGAGATTTGCAAGGCTGTGTGAAAACATTTGTAAAAGCGGTTATTTTCGTCCCTGCTCAGGAAGATGCGACTCAGATTCTGACCATTCCGATCATGTTACGGCGCCCTCCCACTGTGCATACCTCCGCGCGACTCACCCGTCCTGCCGCCTTTCGTCAACATTTTGTTTCCGTGCTATAGGGGGTATACAAAACAAATACGTTCCACTACTGGTACAGAGCAGGTCGAAAAAAAGCCCTCCCGCCTTGATGCAAGACAATACAGTCTCCATCCGCGTCAACCGACCGCCTCGACCCGGTTAATCAGCTTCTTGACGTTTGTCCATTCCTCATTCTTCAAGCCCTCCTTGCCCCCAAGTCCACTTCCGACCTCAAATACCGTCAATGATCCGTCTATCCCACCGGTTGCCAGCCGCTTGCCTTCATTGGGCTCCCAGGCCACCTTATTGAGGCTTTTGGAGAGCATTGGTCGTCCGTCATTACGTTGACTTGGTGTAATGCGTGAGATTGGTTCTTCTGTTTCCAGCGCAATGTCCCAGAGTTCCAGCCAGCCTGCGCCGTCCACCAAAGCAAAGACACTGGGTTTGACGGGAGACCATCTTGCATCGTAGACAACGTCCTCGCGAACGAAATCGATTATGGGCGCGACGTTGCCATCACCAGCGCTGGTGGTCGATGTTGCTGCAGGAGCGCGAACTTTCCAAAGCTTGACGCTCCAGTCGAGAGATGATGAAATGACCAAGTCCCCCAGATCGACTGGCCCTCTTGATGGATGAACATCCACCGACATGACTGGGGCCGTGTGGCCCTTGTAGCTGATCTTCTTGTCCACACCCGCCTTGGCGCCTGCCCGATCATACCTGTGGCAGGGGAAGATGGTGCCTTCTTCACTCCCTACCAAGAAAAAGGTTGGGTCAGTTTGGGGGAACGAGACACAGGTTGGGCTAATGTCTTCCACTGCCACCTTCGCTTGCGTCGGGTTCTTAAGCTCGAGAAGTTCTTGGGGTTGCGCAAAGACATCCATGCTCCAACCACAAACGACACCATCTGTGGAGCATGATATGATATTGTTCGCGTTCTGAGTCCCAACGATATCGACCGAGTAGATCGGGTGAGCGTGGCCGTATCCGGTGAGCGGAGTTTTTTGTACTGGAGCCGCCTTTGCTCGGGTGTCCCACAGGAGTACTTGGCCGCTGTAAGAGCCACCTATGATCAAGTTCGGGTGATACGGCGAGAATTTTGCTGCGAGAACATCTGACTGAGCAGTGAAGACATACTCGGGCCGGTCGTGCATGTGTGTGTTCCAGACCTGAACCAGACCATCCGGCTCATGAGGCGCAGTGGGGTTTTTGGTGTATGACGCCAGCAGTAATTCGCTGAATTTTGGGGAGAAATCAATGC
Organism: Aschersonia sp. MBC 877; assembly: GCA_030787035.1. Taxonomy (NCBI): domain Eukaryota; kingdom Fungi; phylum Ascomycota; class Sordariomycetes; order Hypocreales; family Clavicipitaceae; genus Aschersonia; species Aschersonia sp. MBC 877. The sequence goes on along the minus strand of JARJUA010000060.1, from coordinate 19,794 downwards.
CGCTAATCATTCGTTTTTTAGACCAGCGGCTGTCAAAGAATTGTGCCACCTCTTTTATTCTGTGCGAACCCCGTCCACCAGTGTTGCCGCTTTCGTCGTCTTCATCTTCGTCTTCCCTGCCTTGCAAGGCATAGTCCGTCAAAATGTCATACGTTTCTTGTTCAATAGCTCGTTCAATGACCTTGGTGGATTGATCAAGGAAAGTCACGAAATCTTCAGACCTCGTGACAGCATCCAGCTCTTCGGTACTTAGCTCTCGAGATGGATAATTGGTTGATAGGGATGCTTGCACAGTCGTCTTGCCGTCGACAAGAAGCTCTCTTGCTGCGCGCAACTCATCCTCGACTTCTTCGCGAATTCTCTGTCGCAAGCCTTCCTCTCTATCCCGCTCTCTTCTGCTTTGCCGTTTGTTCGGTGTACTCGTGGTTGCCGTGAGGTTATCTCCGTCCGATACGGCTGAGTACGCCCGATTTCTGCCGGGAGATGACCAATCATCTACAGTCTGTACTCCTTTGCTGTACGAAAAGATCTCCTTTGTCGGTGAGGGGGGGCATACGTACACGGTCGTTAGGGGCACCGTGCTAAGCTGCGGTGGAGGAGCAGCAGACTGCACGTTCGCTGACGTCACCGCCGCATGATCAGAGGTGTCATTGCTTATCTCTCCTATGCTGAGAACACTGTTGGGCCTGCTGCCGCGAAAGCCTGGGGACGCAGCGCCCCCCGTAGTCGTCGAGCCTGGTCGACTTTCGCCAACTAAACTATTAATGAGGGACTCGATTTCGCGGCGGTTGTCTGCTCGTCCAGGCGTGGGCGATAATGACTTTGAGAACAGAGGTCAGTCTACAAGGTCGAGGGCCATATTCAGATGAAAACTCACATCGCCGACACCCAAGCTTTGACGACCAGCATTAGCCTGGCTAGCTCGAAGTTCTCTCTGTCGCTTGAGCTCGGCAAGTTTTGCTTTCTTTGCGAGAATTTCATCCCGCCGTTGCTGCATCTTAGGGTTTCAACTGTCTCATGGCGGGACTGTGCGATGAGAAGGTGAGGGCTGGCTTGATGTCGAGACGCGATGGAAGTGAAGGGATGCTTGTCAGGGGAGGTACCGCACGGAGCTAGAAGTCACAAAGCTCGACTCGGAGCCTTAGACAATCAAGAGAATGCAAAAAGTAATGAAAATGCCAAAGTAGCCTCGCCTCTGGAATCCAAGAATTTCGAGATGGAAAGCAGCTCAAAGTTCGGTGTTTGACATTTCTACGTCGTACGGGAAGCACTATGCAGCTGGTGATGGACGGCGCAAGGGGCGTTGCGAACCCCTGTCCCATGTCAACGAGCCTTGCTGGACGTGGCGTTAGGTCCTGCCTGGCGCTGTTGTGACCGGCGCGTTCCCAGACGCTGTGCCCCTGACAAAGGCCCTTAGTGGCGCGTGCTAGATAGACCAGGACCGCAAGTGGCTGTGTCACGTCTCACGTGATCGTTGTTGTTGCAGCCGCGGGCTTCACTGCTCCAGCAAGCCTGGCCGCAGAGCTCCCCCTGTGGCTAGCCTAGCCTGGCTGGCGGCGGGCCGTTGCGAATCTGCGCTGGCAAAATTGCGACTTTTCCCGAGCAACTTTCAAAACTTTACCACGACGTCGACGCAACGATCCCGCCACTCCTCCATATCAGGGCCCCATTGGCATTAATCATCCAGCCTCCCAGGTCGATCATCTCTTTCCGGATAATAGCTAGTTGCTATCGCGTCGTCCGGGCGAGCTCGCAATGGCTTCGACTGGTGTCAATGTTGGTCCCCCCGTCTGCCTGTACCCATGCTTGCGAGTGTCCAGGCTGCCGCGCTTGGTACTCTATGAGCCCGCAGGCCCAATGACAGAGACGTTCCTGAATCATGGATCTTGAGGCTAGACATTGACATGCGTTCGGGCAGGTCCTACGGTGGTCCGCGCTTGCCGTGGGTGTATTTTATGGATTTTCTCATCAGAGGACTATCACTGCTACGCAACGAGCAGAGCATGCCAAGCACGAATACGAAAGTAAACAAAGGTTGATAGACCAAGCGAAGGCAGAATTTGCAAAGAGGAATGCTGCGGCTTCTTCTACTTCTTCAAAGGACGATGGTACGCTTTTCTCCAATTTGCAGTCAGATGCGCTCCTTCCCAGGGGCGTCAAAGAGGCAAACCCTTCTAGTGATGCTGAAAGCGAAATACTGACCCCTTCGACGCAGCCGTCACCGACGTAAACGACCCCAAGTTTGATCTCGAGAAACTGCTCCTAAAAGTGTCAAAAGAAAGCCCCTAAGTGCTGAATTGATGGAGTAAAGAATAAAAGGACGACAGATCACGGCAGGACAGGACATGGTCAGCAGTAAATCGAATCTGCTTTGATCAGGAGCGAACGTCTGTCTAATCCTGATCATCAGGCCTAGATGTCGGTACAAGTCGCTGTGTTATGGAGACGAATGCGAAGCGTCATTGCATAGAGATTTCATAACGTTCCCGCAGATTCATGTGTACAAGTGTAAAAAATAATACAACTTAGACGACGACGAACGGCAGTCCTTTGCGCGTGAGCTAGCCGGATGATTCCACGACGTGACGATGGCAATACGTTGGATATCGGTGACTATTAACGCGATCAACGTATGGGAAATTAACGTATATCTCGATTTGCGGCAAGGCATGTCTCAACTTTCGCAAGAAGGTGACTGAAGATGAGAGCTAGAGTTTCAGCGTCTCTCAACTCTAATTCAAGAAGTTAGGTGCATCTTTCTGCAAATCGAGATTGTAGCTGCGTAAGGGACTGGTGAGTGACGAGAGGAACAAGAGCATTGAGCCAGACGCCATAACTCGACGGAAAGGAATGTCGGGGCCAATGAGGTAGCGCCGCCAATCCACAGCCCCACGTGTGGTTTGACTCGCCGCGTTGTGCAGTTGGGCGGGGGGGCCCCAGCCGAGCGCCGCCGATGCAGTGCCAATTATTAGCTCCAAGCTGTCCTCAGCGCAGAATGTCGTCGCATTTTGGGACTTTTGGAACTTCAACTTCCATCATCGCTCAGAGACATCGCCGCCAATATGACGGCGACTGCACCGTCTCGCCTTGAATCCGTCAATTCGGAAAGCACAAGAACCCTACTTAGGGTCATCACGTTATGCTTCATCGCCGGTGCTGCTATTTCAAGCCGACTGTTCTCTGTCATTCGTAAGTGATGCCCTCTTCCTCGTGCCACCACAGCATGCATGTCCTCACATTTGCGGAGGAGGAGAACAAGCCAATTGTTGTCTTTGGCGCTCTCATCGCTGACTTTTTGAAACCAGGATTCGAAAGTATCATTCACGAATGTGAGGATATTCAGCCGCATTCCCTGTTTGAAGACTCGACTGACACGTTACAGTCGACCCCTGGTTCAACTTTCGCGCGACCAAATACCTCGTTGCGAATGGATTCTATAAATTTTGGGACTGGTTCGATGATCGAACATGGCATCCTCTCGGTCGCGTCACGGGCGGAACTCTGTACCCAGGCCTCATGGTCACAAGCGGCGTCATATATCATGCTTTGAAAGCCCTCACGGTCCCCGTCGATATTCGCAACATTTGTGTCCTGCTTGCTCCGGCGTTCTCGGGCCTCACAGCTTACGCAGCTTATCTCTTGACCAATGAGATGACCACATCGTCCTCGGCCGGTCTGCTTGCCGCCATCTTTATGGGCATTGCTCCCGGATATATTTCTCGATCCGTTGCTGGGAGTTACGATAACGAGGCCATCGCCATCTTCCTCCTTGTCTTCACATTTTATCTGTGGATCAAAGCCTTGAAATTGGGCTCCATGCTTTGGGGGGCCCTGTGTGCGCTCTTCTACGGCTACATGGTGGCGTCCTGGGGTGGCTACGCATTCATCACCTGCCTTCTGCCGCTCCATGCGCTTGTCCTCATTTGTATGGGCAGATATAGCACCCGACTCTACGTTAGCTATACTACGTGGTACGCGCTAGGTACGCTTGCCAGCATGCAGATACCTTTCGTTGGTTTCCTGCCTGTGAAGACCAGCGAACACATGCCCGCCCTAGGTAAGACGACTCCTGATCCGTTCGATCCCTACTGAAGGTAACTAACATTGCGTCTAGGAATTTTTGGCTTTCTTCAACTAATTGGTTTCATCCAATACGTGAGATCTGCCATCCCTAGCCGACAGTTCCAAACATTCCTCGTCACCATCCTGATAGCCACCTTTGGTATCGGCATTGTTGCTCTCGTTGGCCTTACATCGCTTGGCTATATCGCGCCCTGGAATGGCCGTTTCTACTCCCTTTGGGACACTGGCTACGCCAAGATTCATATCCCCATCATTGCCTCGGTATCTGAACATCAACCTACGGCCTGGCCAGCGTTCTTCTTTGACCTCAGCTTCCTGATCTGGCTGTTCCCTGCTGGTGTATACATGTGTTTCCAAGATCTTCGTGACGAACATGTCTTTATTGTCGTCTACGCTCTTTTTGGAAGCTACTTTGCTGGTGTCATGGTGCGACTCATGCTGACCTTGACGCCAATTGTCTGCGTTGCTGCCGCCATTGCCTTGTCCAAGATGCTTGATGTCTACATGTCAGCCAAAGCTCCGGACCCCAAGGTTGTGGAGAGTGCAAACGCCGAGACCTCGCCCAAGAAGTCCTCGAAGGGGCCGAACGGACTGCGAGGGACTGAGAAACCAACCGTTGGCATCTTCCACGCCTCATCGAAATTCGTTGTCGTTGCTTCTGTCATTGTGTACCTTCTCGTGTTTGTGACGCACTGCACCTGGGTCACCTCGAATGCGTATTCATCGCCCTCGGTGGTGCTTGCCAGCCGAATGCCCGATGGAAGCCAACACATTATCGACGATTACCGTGAAGCCTATCAGTGGCTCCGACAGAACACCAAGAAGGACGCAAAGATTATGTCTTGGTGGGACTATGGATACCAAATCGGTGGCATGGCTGACCGGCCGACGCTCGTGGACAACAACACGTGGAATAACACGCATATTGCGACAGTTGGCAAGGCCATGAGCTCAAGGGAGGAAGTCAGCTATCCCATCATGCGGCAACACGAGGTTGACTATGTCCTGGTTGTCTTTGGGGCTCTCCTCGGGTATTCGGGTGACGATATCAACAAGTTCCTCTGGATGGTGCGAATCGCCGAGGGCATCTGGCCCGATGAGGTCAAGGAGCGCGACTTCTTCACAGACAGGGGAGAGTACAAAGTCGACGCGGACGCCACCGAAACCATGAAAAACAGCCTGATGTGAGTCCAGATGGATGCATTTTGGGCGGGATGCCGTTGCTAATTCAAGTGTGTCAGGTACAAAATGTCGTACTACAACTATCACAGCTTGTTCCCCGCGGGCCAAGCCACTGATCGCGTCCGAGGTGTTCGTCTTCCCGACCAAGGCCCAGTCCTCAACACTTTGGAGGAAGCTTTCACAAGTGATAACTGGATTATTCGCATCTACAAGGTCAAAGATCTCGACAATGTTGGTCGAGATCACGCCGCTGTGGCGGCCTTTGAGAAGAGCCAGAAGAGAAAGATCGCTCCCAATAAAGGAGCTCGTGTCTTGCGGGTAGACTAGGTCTTTTCTTGACTCGGTGAAGGTGCTTGTGGGATTGGGCTATAGACGAAAAGAGATTGAGGAAAGTACCTAACCTTGTGATACGACCAGAGCGGCCAGTAGCTTGTTGTAGATTATTTTATGTATTCGAGAGAAAAGGAGGCAGAAGCAAGGACTTGTGTGGAAGGGAATCAGTCAAATGCGCAATCTATTCACCGACACGCCGTTTCCGTCTGGACAAATGTGGCCCATGCGCTGGCGGCTGGCAGCTGGCTGCAGGTGTGAGGCCGGTTCATGCAAGTGCTTAGGCAGGGACAGCAGTGCCAGAGCTGTGAAAAGCAGAATTCCCACATGCCAGCCGAGTTTTCGTCACGTTTCACTTTTGCATCCGCTTTCCTTCTCGTGCAACAATACTGTCTGATCCCAATTGTCCTTTGCTTATGCTTTGATATTCCTACCTCAAGACCCTTAACCCCCCTTTTTGCTGTTTTCTGGCAGGATGGGCAACAAATGGAAACGACTCTACTCTCATGCCGCTGACGATCCGGACTTTGATATGTTATCGGCCATTTTCGGGCTGCCGTCTCGTCGTGACGTTGAGCTCGCAGACCAACGCAACGCTCGGCTCAGGGTCTGTCGACAAGTGATTGTATCAGACAAGTCTAATGACAGCCCGCCGATACAACGACTTGAAAGGGATGATGAGTCTACATCGGACAGCAGTGAAACTGAGACATCCGCGTCTTCATGCCCTTCGATCAAGAAACCAAAGCATACATCACGGAGCTCGCGAAGTGGGCTTGTGCGGCGCCGCAAAGCTCGGAGCAAGTCTCCGAAGGCTGCTCGGCCATGGGCTCGTTCAAAGATGAACATTGCGGCAAAGAAGGAGAGTCAGGCCAGCGAAGAGCGTTCACTTTCTTCAAAACCCTTTGCGAGGAAGAAATTGAAACCTAAGTTGCACGCAAATGTTCTGGCACCAGCAGATACTGGTCTCCAGTCGAATATTCCCCCTTCATCTCATGATCGAGAATCTCCCCGCGCCAAGGGTTGCTCAGTACGACACCAGACTACTCGGCTTGACGTGCCGAGCCAACCGACACACTTTTTTGCAAAACACCAAGCGCCGACTTTTGTCAATCATTATCCAATGCCCCTTGTCTTTCTCCCAGCGTCAGCACCTTATTCTCCGCCAGCCAGAGTCGGCGCCGGCAGCCAAGGGAAGCCGAAGCTGCCTCAAACAGCTCAAATTGATGATCTGGGAAGGGTGCAGCAGACCCAAGATCATATTCGGAGCAGGATGCAGAAGCACCCACTCGACAAACAACTTCAACATGATTACGATGCACTACAGAGGCAGATCAACAGCTTGATAAACAGCATGGTATTTGGAAAATCACGAACAGGACAGTCCCCTCACTCTCCCAGCAGAAAATGCACTAAGCCGTGCGGTTCTCTGCTTGACGATGAAGAGAAGGAGAATGTCAGACCTGCGATCGATACGAATCAAGCTACATCACCAGCTCACGGGCCTTTAGAGACAGCATCGCGCCGCCCTCATCAGAGAGGCAGAAGCCCGTCCTTGACCATCCAACATCATCTGTGCTCAGGTTGTGGCTCAATCAGGTCGCCCTCATTCCACCAAAAGCACCCTATCGCGTTGAGACACAGCCCCATCCTCAACTATTGCTCTTTGTGTCGCAAGAGAAGGCTTGAGAAGGGCATTTCAGATTGTCATCATTTCTGTTTTGGTTGTGGCAAAGTCAGATCCAAGCTCTTCCACAGCCATCATAAAGCGAAGCCTGGTCGGCCGCTTCTCCCCAACTATTGTGGGAATTGCACTGGCGAGGTTCGGGGCCTGGAGGGTATGAACGAAGCATCGACACTGGGAGTAGTGAGTTATCCCTTCCCGTAATGTACAAGATTTCGACGCTGATAGGTTTGAAAGGTCTTACAAGATGCAGCTGATAACGCTGATAGCAAGGCGTCTTCGTCGCTGAATACTTGCTCATCAATGACGGAGAGTTCGACGAGCAAGCCTTCTGCCGGCTCGTTTCATGTAAGACATGTTAAAGCCTCGCCGAGAAAGAAAAAGGAAAAAGATGCAAGTCAGCTACAAATTGACGCAGCCTTGGGCCAAGGTCTATCGGCGCCTATCAGTCCCGCTCTATCATCACCTTTCTACCCGGGCCGCAAGCTGGGATCAGCCCAGCGGCGCGCACAAAGAGTGCCATCATCGCGTGGTAGCGACGAGCGCCTCAACGGCATTGAAAATAATCGAGCATATCATGCGCCCTATGTCGAAGACGTGCATTCGCCTACAGATGCATTCAACCTTCCACCAAAGAAGAGCGGTCGTAGCAGCTCCTTGTATCAAGGAGAAGAACGTTCTTCCACAATGACGAAAGGAGACAACACCAATCTTGAGTTCAACGATAGCGCGGTAGATAAAGAGCCATCAAGATACAGAAGCAGCAAGTGCGAGCAAACTCGGCGTTCTGCGACTTCATCGGCAGATCAAGCGGTAAAAAACACTTCTGAAATTGAGATCAAACCTACTTGCCAATCAGCGACATGGGCTCGTCCTACTGAGCTGCCTGGTGGTCCGTTTGGCGAGGCAGGAGACGGCTATTCCAAGACATCCTCACGTCGCATCGACCAGCCTGCATTCTGTCAAGGTGTTTTCGGGAAGACATTTGCTACACAGCGAGAGACTCCACGAGAGTCCAACGTCGATGGCGATCGTCAAAGACCCCCCCTTGCGGACTACCATTCTGGTCACTTCTCTCCATCTTCTGCGGATCCTCCCTTCCAGGCGGATAGCTCTGCTGCTGCTGAAAACGGACGACACTCCGATCCAGTTCATTTCGCATCGACTCGAGGAGCTTTCGGAAGACCAGGACTTCAGTTCAGCATTTTCGATTATAGCAGCTCCGGCCGGTCAAGGTCATTCGGTCACGACAGCCGATCCGACTATGGCAGCCACGGCACAGGATACCGTACGCAAGACGATGGCGCTGAGTCGAGCCAGCAAAGCCCAGGAACGTCGTCATTCTCGTTCTCATCCGCCTCCAACCAGAGCAGGGCACGACCAAAGCCAGCGAGCGGACTGAACATTCGTTCCATGTTCTCCGACTTCTCGGGCGCTACGGACAACCCGAAGCCAAACCCGTACTATAAGCCGCGTCGGCGAGTGTTCCCCTTCTCGGAGATTGGACTGAACAGCTCATGGGAAAGGATGAGTGGCCATCGATCTGCTGCTCGCAAGACATACCCGAGCACGGGACCCGATGATCGTATTCCAGAACCCATCGTCGAGGAGCCAGCATCGCCACCGTCATCGCCAGTGTCGAGGCCGATGCTTCTCGGTACGTAGTGAGCGCGAGATTGGAGCAACTCGATAAGGTCAGGCAGGACTGACGCACACCCACAGAATTCAGCAACAAACCACCCCCAACGACGGAGGCTGCATGATGCGCCTCAAGCCATGACGGACTCGGCACGGCTCGGGTTGTCCTGAGTTGACGTGTTCATTGTACATGTATTAGCTGAATCCGGGTTGACCTGAGCTGACGTGTACATTGTACATGTATTAGCTGAATCCAGGGTCGACTTGCAGTTTTTCACAACGTCCATTCGACTGGAGTTGGCGTCCACTTTTAACCTGTATCAGCTGAATCCAAGTCGATGAGCATGTTTTCACAACATTCAGTCTCGACTTGAATTAACGCCCATTATATTACCACGCCCAAGTTGACCTTTGAGTCAACGTCCACTTTTGACATGTATCGACTAGAGTCAAGTCGAGGGGCTTTTTTTCCCCCGCGTTCAGTTTTGACTTGGGTCAACGTCCACTATTTCGCAACGCTCAAGTTGACCATGTCGACGTCCTGTTTTACCTGTACCAGCTGCACGCAGTCGACGTGCATTTTTCACAACACATAGTCTCGACTTGTCTCTAACGTCCCTTCAACACGTCCGAGCAGCAAGAACATGGGAAGTATCAAGACTCATTATTTCTTTAGCTCAAAAGAAGAGCAAAATCCACGAGACTTGTCATCAATTGTCACAAATGATAGGGGGAAAACCTAATCCATCAAGGGCCTGTGCGAGTTTATCTCTTGGCAATTACGTCGTCAGTGGGGGGGGTCCCTCACATGTTTAAGCTCATTGCATTTGTGGAACTGAGTTGTTGCAGTCTGCGGTACTGCTCTGGACCTGTCACAGAAAAGAACAGATTACATTTGCCCGCCCCTTTGGTATTTCTTGTCCTTCTTTCGTCTAGTCTTTCTTCTTGACTTTTATATTGGAGGCAAATGCCCGTTCGTACCCAAATAAAAGGACTTGCTTGTGCTCTGTGCCAAACAAGACGGACTAGAAAACAACGCCTCACGACCCCGGTGTCTCGCTTCACTGGTTGTGTCCCATGCATGTGCACGATACCCGCTTGCGGTGTTATTTCCCAGGTACTCCATGTCCATAAATTTATGCAGCCTCTGAGATACACCGTCGGATGCTCACATCCGTGATATCCTTGGAACAATCGTGGCTCCTCAGATGCACCCATCCATTACCCGCGTCCGCAGTGTCCTTGTGTTCCCCCACGACTCTCTCTTCACCCTTATCGGTGTATCAGCGCGTGACGGGACCCAAGCGCAAGTGACCCCCAGGATGCAAAGAATGGCTCGTCGCCGGCGCACTAGCTGGGGAAGTACGTCGAGGCCTCGCAGCGAGCGCCTCTCTTGCCTTCAGAAAAGCCACAGCCTCCTGCCTCTTGGCCTCGAAGAGACGGCTGCGCTCGCGTTCGCTCTCGACCGACAAATATTTGCGCTCGGCCCACTGGGCCTTGGCTTCGCGCACGCGCATGTTCCGCTCCATGGCTTCTTTGATGCGGCGCTCGGTGCGCTGGCACGCGAGGTCCAGCTTCGCGGCGGTCGAGGCCGATGCGAACTCCAACCGCGGGTCGTGGGCGGGACGTCGCGTCGCCGACCCTCCCCATATGCAGCGGAAGGTGAGGCGCGTTCGGGCAGCCGAGTCGGAACTGCCCCAGATGACGAGGGAGTCGCCGTCATGCAGCTTGGCCCAGTGCAGGGAAGGGCCGCCGGGGTTCTTGGGCTTCGAGGACGCAAGCGTGTGGTGATTGATCTTGATGCCGAGCGTGGCCTTGGTCGAGAGCCAGATGTGGTACGAGGAGGCGGAGGCGTCGTCTCGTCCGGTCCACGGCGGTTGCCCCTCGCTGCCTTTGGAGGACGAGGGGGGTCTGGATGGGTCGAAGCCCTCCTTCCACAGCATGAGCTTGAAGGCGTACTTGGGGACTCGCAGCTCTTGCCCATCCGGGAAGACGTTGGTGTTGTCGAGCCCGCGGCCAAAAGATAGCAACGTGTCAGTCATGGGCAGGTTGACGCCCTGGACGCAGGAGGAAGCATCAGTCTCGGCCCAGGCGAGGAGGCGGTTCGTCGTGACGGTTTCGCCCTGAATGGGCACGACAATCTTCGCATCGGGCGGGCACGTGTCTGGCAGCTGACTGGAGCTCTCTGGTGCTGCCGTCGCAGGGAACTCATCCGAAGCGTCCGTCGCTCTGCTCCAGTCCCGCCCTTCGAGTTCGCGCCCTTCGAGTTCGAGCCCGGGCTTCCTTGCAGTGGGAGGGAAGTGCTTCATTGCCAGGTTCCAGAGCGCCGTCTTCCCGGGACCAAACTCCTCCCCGCCATCATGAGCGGCTTTCTTGAACGCGTCGTGTTGCAGCTGCGTCATCTCGGGGTAGTCGAGGTGCCAAGTCGCTCTGTCTTGTTCCCAGAACTCTATTTTGCTCACGGGCAAGTCTATCTGTCTCCCGGAATCGAGTCTCATCACCTGAGGCATCCGAGCGAGGAGTCTGTATTCCGCCAGTGCTTCCTCCGGTGTGTCTTCCGAGATACTGCTCTCTGATTTGAGCCTTTTGATGATAGGCTTCACCGGTGGCGTGTTCTCATCATCATAATCGCCGCTCGCCTCATTCGACGATGGCGGCTTTCGCTTACTCGTGCTCGGATCCATCGAGAGGGACAGGTGAGGTAATGTCGTCGGACCGGCTCTGTAGGAGTCGTGGTCACCGAGGCTTTGAGACGCCACGTCCGCGACAAGGCTTTGCAATTGATCCGCAGACTGGTTGGGAAATAGACACGTCGTGTTATGGTGATAGGCTTGCTGGTTCTTTCCTCTCACCGAGTGCGAGTCCGCTGAATCATAGGCCTCATCGATCTGTGATTGTAGCATGTCCATCGCATCGGAACTCCCCCCAGAGCGCAGACTGAGGAAGTCGGCGGGCATCACTCCAGAACTGGCCAACGCAGATGCGCCGACTTCTCCGAACAAGCGAGATTGCTGCTGAGCCTCGCTGGCTGACAGATTCATCTCTTCATTCGAAAGATCGCTCATTGAGTCGCTGATCCTGTCGTCCATGACATTTGTCGGCAGCTGCAGTTGCGATGGGTACTCCTCATCATCTGTGATCTCGTCATACGACTGAGAGGCCTGAACAACGGATCCGGATCCGGCGAGCCATGCGTGAGTCTGCAACTCGGGAATCGTGGCGCGATGTTCTGGTCTTCTCTGCAGCATGCGCTGAATGAAGTCGATGCCAGCATCGGTCACTCCCTTGTCAAGAAGAGGAGCCACATTCAGATCAGTCGTCATGATCATGTGCAGCAGCTCAGAGTAGCTAATGCCAGATTTGACGGGGTAAGGCGGCGCGGCCGTCAGACAATAAAACAAGACACCGCCCAAGGACCAAATGTCAACAGCGTGATTGTATCTCTGCCCAGGAATGCGTCGCCTCTTCTGCCCTCGCACCCTCAGCCCATTGTCGTCATATTCTGTGTATTCGGTGTATACCTCGGGTGCACAATACAACAGAGTGCCGCAAAAGGTCTGCAGGAAAGTGTCGGTATTCTCAACCATTTTTGAAAGACCAAAGTCCGTCAACTTGACCACCAATGGGTCGAACGAGTGAATCAGAATGTTATCGGGTTTCACATCTCGATGCGTGATATTGTTTGCGTGTAGATATCCCAGGGCACTAAGCAGTTGCGTTGCCACAGTTTGTGTCATTTTCGTGGTTAGTGGCCCAGAGCCTGGGGCCGAAACGGTCTTGCTCAAGTCGCCATGAGGAACGTATTCCATGATGATGATGAGCAGCCTTTCCTCCCAGTCCAAATGCTCGATGAAGCGTACGATGTTTGGCTGTGCGACATCTTGTGAGCCCAGGCACGCCCGAGATTTGCAGGAAAAACCGAGGCACGAAACAAGTAACAGGTGATGCAATACGCGGAAGGGGGCTCAAAAAAAAAAGAAGAGACGCCAGTGACTTACGTGTTGTACACGTTGCATGATCTTCATCTCATTCTCGACTTTCTGATCGAGAATACCATTCTTGATGAAGCGCCGTTTCTCAATCTCCTTGGCCGCGTAGGGACGCCCATCATATTTGGCAGTGACCTTGTGGACTACGGCAAAGGCTCCCTGGCCGATGATGCCCGTCCGATTATACATTCCGGACCCCTTCCATTCCGTCTGCCCGCCTGCCGCTCGGGAAGAATCTTTGGGCCTCTGCGAAGAAGGACTCGCAGTGGTGCCGTGTCTTGCTGTCAGAGGACCGCCAGGGACTTTGAAGATATCCACCGTCCCTGGGTTCGCATCCCGTCTAGACTCGGCATTACCAGGAGCACAGCCGTGATGAGCAAAGTATTGGTCAACCTTGGCAATGTAGGCACGGTCATGATGGTCGTCGCGACGCGGTATTCGGACGAGAAACACCAGGTCTTGGGTCTCGGTGTGCAGCGGGATCTTGACGAGATTGCCCGAGCTCAGCACCCATTTGTTCACAATCTGCGGGTTCTCGGGCCTCGCACGACAGCTGAGCAGCTGGCGGTCGACGAGGGTGCCGTTGGTGGACTGGTCCTCGATCATGACGTTGCCATACTCGTTGACGTAGATTCGGAAGTGGATGTTGCTCACGCGCCGCAAAGGGTCGTTGACGAAGACTACATCACATCTAGTCCTGTTCCTACCGAAAGCGAAACCGGCCGACGGGTGTTTGATCAGGGACGAAAGCTTCAAGATGATGGCATGGTTTCCATGATGGCGGGGCGGATGGGCCTCGAACCGACTCGCGTCGTCTTCCAGCTCGTAGTCGGGTTGCACCTCATCTGCCTCGCTCTTGCCAATGATGTGAGGCGAATCCTCCAAGGCCAGTCTTCGGACCTCGACCCGCGCCGACTCTGTGTGAGGATACAACACACAGATGATGTCGGAAATGTCCTCGTCGGAGAAGCCGGTGTTTTGTTTCCCTACTCGTCGCGGATCGAGCACATCTTGGGTCGCTGCGACCATCAGAAACCTCCATTGGCATCGTATCTGCTCAGGGCTGAGTCCGTACCTTGCGTGGGCTCCTCGCCATCCATTTGAGAGCGAGCGACCCGACACTGGGTGTTGTTGCACCCGCCGCAGCTGGGCCCAATCGCAGAGATTGGGACGAGCTGAAGCTGTAGACTGCGGAGAGGATGTTGGCGGAGAATACAAAAGAGGCGGCAGTCGCACGAGGGCCGCAAGCCAACCGGAAAAGTCGTCTGTGGAGTCAAGCAAGCTCACGAAGCCGGGGGGAAACAGGTGCCACTCGACGACGTTTCTCGACCGACGATGACGGGCAAGGACAAGGGCGCAAATAACATATAGTGCTTTATACTGTATATGCGAATTTGAGGGGGGGGCCGAAAAGCGGAAAGGGACTGGATGCAAGGGGAGGAGGAGGAGAGGGGAGGGGCTTTTCTCTCTCGAGCCAGAGACAGGGAATGATGCAATCAGTAGATAAAAAGCTGCCGTCCGTCTGTGTCTCCATCTCTCGTTGCTAAATGAGGCCCTACAGATGTGTACTTTTCAATGCGGGCGCGGTTGCCGAGCACCATCCGCCGAGTGAGTGAATATGGTATTTTGGTCCCCTTACTAGGCACCAGGTAATTAATAATACTCGAGAGGCTAAAATTTTGGGCTCATGATTCGACAGCCCCGAAATTGTTGGCGGCGTCCCAGCCGCCTTGCCGCAGCGCGAGCGGGCGGCGCGCACGGGACAGGGCCAACCGTCAGCTGCCTCTGGCGCCTTGGGCGGCCCACTGGACACCCCCCCCAGTCAAGCCACGCCAGCCCTGCATGCCGCCATCACCTGCCCTGACAGCCAGTCGGCCGCTGTCACCTTGCCCACCTTCCCGCCCTCACCTCTTTGGTATGGCAGCTCAGAGTGATATCGAGGCGCAATGACGTGTGTGCTTCGTCCATGCAACGTGATTGCATCCATCATCATGATACGTGCACTGGCGGCCCCTTACTCTCACCCAATCAAGGCCGGCCTGCACCTTCACCACTCGTGTAGGACCACTCATTGTTTGCTGTGAACCTGGGGTACCTCCAGATCTGGGTCTACCCTCTTCATCGGGATTCGAGTGACTGCTGCAACCACCCCCGCAGTTCCAGCGACTACTGTGAGAGTGAGTACTCAAGTACTTTGCTTTAGGTGCTGTTTTGATGCCGTGCCCTGCACCGGGTATCGCCCTGGACTCCGTACCGAGCATGGCAAACACCATCGGCTATCGCGTCATCACGGGTCTTGTTGCATTTCAATTTTTCCAATTTCCACAACTATTCAATTCAGTCCGAAATTCTGCGGCAACAGGATACCGCCATCAGTCAAGTCGATTTCGAACATGCCCGGGTATCTGACTACCTGTGCGGCATTATGCGCAACTCAAGTGAGCGCTGACAAATTTCTCATGCCCGTCTCTTATGCTAGACTATTCCACATGTCCCCAAACAGAGAAAAATGATCAAGCCGCCTGCCAATCACCCAAGGATAGAAAGACCATAGTCATCGGGAGAAAACTCCCGATCCTCGTCACCGCGAGGTTGAGACTCGGACTGCCGCCAGAGTATTTCGCAACGCTGTGCACCTGTTCATCGGATACCTGACCCATTTTTGTGTGTATGTGAAAGTCCGTCTCATGGATCCGACAAAAGGAAAGATGGAAAGGGTAGAGGTAAAAAAGAAACGGAAGTAGAGAAAACAAGGATGTGCAGAGTTGACGTGATTGGATACATTTCCGCCGCTTAGCGAGATGTGTCCATCACCATGTAAGCTCGACCCTGCGAGCCAGGCTTTTCTTCTTTTCCTCTGCGGCGTCAGGTAACTCATCAAAACGCTTGGCCGTGATATTGATCATGAGCGGGAACATGTCCGGGCACGTTGTGATGACTTGGAGAAGGGATGCCGGGAGACGGCGGACCCATGGGTCGCGCCTGGCCAGGGAAGCCGCCAGGACTACCGGGCCCTCCGTTCATGGGAAACTGAGGGCCCATGGTTCCTCGACCGGCATGATGATAAGGCAGACGAGGACTCGGCGTCCTGGGACCCATGCCGGGGCCTCTCGCAGAGAGATTACCGGCGTACTGTGGTGAACCTGGCCCGGGTCGCTGGTGGGCGTATTGTTCGGGGGTCATCGCTCTAAGCCCTGGCGGTGATCCCAAGTTTGACCCGGGATGATTGCCGGCAGGCTGCCAAGGCATTTTCCTTTGGGTCTGGTCCACAACATCTTGCCTCATGGAGCCTTGTTGCGGTACACCCATGTGAGGTCTTTGCTCTGAGAAGTGCTGTCCGGGCAGCGAACCGGCCAAGGCATGCTCGCCGGGAGGCGGCATCTGTTTGCGAAGCATGGCTGGAGCACCGTAGTTCACAGTGGGCCCGAAATTGACGTCTGGGATGTCATGCTCGGAGGGCCTCTGCAGAGGAAGTTCTCCGCCGCCAACCGTTTTCAAGACACCAGCCCGGGGGCGCTCATCTTCGTGAAGGTCATTTTGCCTCCTGGTGCCCGGCTCTCCCTGCATATGCGGGTGAGGCGGTAAAGGGCCATCTTGGTCGGGCGGGGGGCCGGCATGGTACATTTCCGAGGCATAGTGATCGATAATGTGGTCAGGAGTAATGCTCGGCGTCTGTCTTGGTACCGGCTTTCGATAAGGATGACCTGGAGGAGGGCCGCCGCGACCTCCAGGTACAGGAGGACCGCCAGGTCCCCCCATTCCGCCCGGTCCGGGGCGGTAGTTTTGATACTGGCCGGGAGGGCCATACGGTGATGTTTGGCTTGGTGAAGGTCCACCGCGACCATATGGTCCCGATGGCCCAGGCGACCCAGGATGGCCCCCCGGTCCATGAGGAGACCGCATCTGGTCAGGTCGCGGCCCTGGCTGATGGGGATGGGGCGAGCGAGGTGGATGGCCAGCTGAACCGGGCACATAAGGCGAGCGCCTACCATCTGGGTTTCCCGAGCCCAGACTAGCATTTTGCCCGTAGGGGCTGGGACTCGGGGGCCCCATCGGGGAATGTGAGCGCTGGGGAGCAAGAGCAAGAGCTGGTGGCGGCGGACGCCTTGAAGGCGAGTGGTTGTACTGTGCCAAGCTCTGGTCTGGCAAATAGCCACCGCGGTCAGCATTGTGTTCGTGTGATTACCTACGGGGTCCTTCAAACACACCATGTTCACCATCCCGGCTTCGCGGCGGGAGTTCGCCATAATTTTCGTCCGCGCTTCCCATGCCTCCTGCAGTGGCCATCTGGGCCAGCGTCGAGCTGGACAGGCGGCTGTTGGCCCGTCGCAGCTCGGGAGAGTGGTAGACCTTGCTGGTAGGTCGCGCCCGAGCTCCGTGGCTGAACGCGGGCGGCTGCGAAACTGGTTCCGGAGTCTGCAGACTCCGCATGGCTTCGAGGCTGTGCATGGTCGGTGGCGATGACCCGGGCTCCTCGTCCGAGCTTGCTGCCTCGCCAGGTGTTATCCTGCCGGCAGGTCCATTCCGCAGAGGAAGCTGCTGACGCTGGGGAGAATGGCCAGCGGCGCCAAATCCGTTTCGCAAGCTCAGATTGGGATCAGAAACGTTTCGCAAATGTTGAGGCTCACGCCCGGATGGCAGCTATTGGCAGTCGGTCAATACACATCAATCAAAAAAAATCCCCGATGAGCGACATCATACCTCATTCGATCCATCGGCGAAGCCCACTTTCGGTTTGTTGCCAGCTCCGAAGCTAAGTCTGGCACTCGAGCGGCTCGCGCTGCGTGAGTGTGACCTGGTGCCGTCATCGAGAGCGTTCATTCGAGTTCCGGTTGCTTCCTTCAGCCGCTTGCGCCAGTCCCTTTCAGTCCACTTGGAGCTTCCTTCCTCAAGGATCAGGTTGGTAATATCGAGAATCTCCAGATAGCCATACTTTCTGTGTTTGGGCATGGCAAACATCAGAGACCGGGGATCCAGGGTGCTGGCAACCAACCTGCCCGGGCGACCGTACAAGCCAAAGGCATCCCAAGTAGGGAACAAGAATCGAAGCAGCATTTCAAATCCACTAACAGCTGGGTGAACCTCTGGCATGATGAAGATGAACCCTTCCGTAGACGACGGTGGATCGGCGTGGACAGTAACATTGCCCTCAATCTTCAGTAGGGTGGAGGCGTCAACCAGCGATTTGGCTTGAGGGTAAATCGCGTACGCCGAATATGCATCCGTGATTGTGGCTATCGGTTGGGCTTTCTTCTGCTTCTTGCCGTCCTTTCTCGTGTCGTAGAATTTGATATCACCCTTGAGAATCGGCGCGTGTGATCGATCGTAAGGGGACCTCTTCTTCATTTCCTTCTGCATCTTCTGATATTCCTTCTCGTCTGGAGGGGACACAACGCACCAGCAGCGACGCCAGGGCACCCCAGCACCGAATCGGACTCTGACCCACTGCTCAGACTTGAATCTCGTCCTCTCCATGATGACGTTGATGTTGTTGAGCAGCTTGCCTTTCCCGGCTATCAAAGCACCCGTGTAAGCCTCCTGCAAGATGGAATGCTCGTACATGGCAAGTCGGATGCCGGCCGTCCACTGGATCAGCGAGTGGTGTGAGTTGAAGTGTAGAAGATATCGATTTCTGCCTGCTGTAGAGATACTCAGAATGTTCTGGAGCGGTTGCTCATCATTGGATCGCGTAGGCAGTGATTCGATCTGCAGCCGGGGTTCACAGTCAGCAAGGCTCCCTCCACTCAGCAGCCATCGGTGACTCTACGGGACCTTTCATGGCATGAGGGCTCGACGCGCGCGACTCAAACGTACCATCTTGATCGACGCATCCGTGAGATTGATGAACTTGGGCAAGACTTCGCCATCTTCGCCGGCCGCGTCCAGCTCTGCCGCATCCCATAGCGAGAGTACAGTACCAACGAGTTGGGCAAAACATTCTGTCCAGGTCCTGTCGGCGTTGGGTCGACCCTCTATTGCACCAAATGTCAATAGGGCATCTTGCTTTGATGCGAATCACTCGTTGAAGAGCCAGCGCGCGGAGACGCGTTTTGGAGTGGTAACGACTTACGAGTATTTTGATCATCCAATTTCAGGAAATATCCCTCCTGGTACAGCTTGTTGGAGTGGCTATTGAGCAGTGTGAAGATTGGCTGAAGCTCCGGAATGGTGTCCTCGTTGATATCCATGATGGGCGGGTGGTAAGCCTGCACCATTGAAAGTGGCCGCGATGAGCTGCGCTGTCGTTGCTGCGGAGCGCTGTTGCGCGAGGATGTGTTCAGCGGGCTGCCATACTCGGGCCGGATTGGAGGCGTGATGGGACGGCGGATGGCGTCGATGTTGTGATCGGGAAAGGGATCTGACGCAGCGCGGTGTGGTGTCTTCTTGAGACGAATGGCGGAGGCCTCATCGGGCGGTGTGGCCGGTGGTGATGGTGTTCGTGAGGCGGCCGAGAACTGCGACATGAAGGAGAGAACTGTAAATGCACGTCAGCCGGCCGTCTGTCTGTTGTGTGTTTCTGCCCAGGGCATCTAGCGCGAGTGCGCCAGGCTCCAGGTCTGGTCTAGGTCCGATGCACTCTGGAAGCGCCGAGGGAGAATCCACCACCACCGACTTGCGGGTGGGCCGAACGGGCCAGTCGGCGGTCGGCGGTAAAATGAAAGGATTTGGGCATAACTTGGAAGATGAAGTCATCAGGCCTTGCTGACAATATGCACATTCCATGTACAAGTCCCAGAGTGGCCATTGCTTGCCTGCACATCCGTTGTGTAATATCATTCGACCTGCACTAGCAGCTGACCGGATGGCTTGGCACCGGGATGACGGCCAAGTCGTGCTGCTGAAGTGGCCCTGGCCAAAGGGGGCGCAGAGGTGACCGGGGTGGAAAGG
>JARJUA010000059.1:0-110309 GCA_030787035.1 Aschersonia sp. MBC 877 | reverse complement strand
TCTCTGTGAACGACGGCATTGGCACCAATGCCGTCGTTCACAGAGAAGAAGGACCTCGACTTAGGCTTCATGCCGTGTAACATCGTCTGCGCGTGTCAGACTCAGCTGACGCGCAATATTGACCTCTCCGAAGGACAAATTCGTCATCGTGCTCCTGAGTCTTCCGTTCCAAGAAGTCTGCAGGACTGAACGGAGTGAGCCTAGTTTTGCATTCCACTTTCGAGTGTCAATTTCCCATTTCTCTAAGAACAACCGGGGGGGGATGATGAGGCTTTTTGCACGGGTCGGTCAAGCACTCGTACTGACGAAGCCACGCCGGCGAAATTGCAGCCCGATTAATTTGAATTGGTCGTTGGGGTGTCATGCAGACTAGCTTTACTAATCGATTTGCCGGAGTGGCGATCTCGGACTGCAAGTGTTGGGCTTTTCGTCAAATGGACGCCAAAGTAGCTGCCGCGGACATTGGAGGTTCGGTCAGCTGCTTGTCTCACAAGGCTGCTTTTGGCGTTGACGACATTCGGTTCCATGTTGGTTTGCCAAGACCTCAGGCAGGCAAGGTCTCAGGCGCGTCAATATATTTGTGGCGGCTGCAGGTCGATGTCTCGCGCCGCCCCTTTCTCGGTCGTTCTTTTTCGTTCTTTTTCGTTTTGGGCGAAATTGCCACTGAGTGAACACGAAAGGAGAAGCGCCACCTGGAAAGGGTGTGAATGTCGCGCTTAGCAACTGGCCTGCAGCAGCTGTGGCGCGGCAAATTTGAATCCCTGGCTAAATGATGGTCCGGGGCTTCATTATGTGATTGTGCAATCTGATTTGATTCATAAATTTTGGCATTAGGAAGAAATTGGCCGGCCAGATGAACAGAAGAGGAAGGAGCTAGGGTGATAAGGTAGCTTGGAGCTCGTGGTTGGTGATTGGCCCGTGACAGAACAAGAAGATGGTAACTCCCATTTGAGCGGATGGGTGGCTGTTGCAGTTCAAAGGTAATGAGGAGCCATCGAAAGTTGATGTTTTGTCCCCGTTCTCTACAAATTTGGCTCTGATATCGAAGAATTTTAGAGGTGATTGGACTATTCGCACTCCGGCAGCAGCGTAGATGAGCTGCGCACCACATGAATCAGCACTACTTATTACACATTAGAAAGATCGTTAATCAAGGCACTTTGGCCGAGTGGTCTAAGGCGCCGTGTTCAGGTCCACACGCAACGGACTCTCTTCGCGGTCTAGTAATAGGCGAGGGTTCGAATCCCTCAGGTGTCAATTTTTTAGGGTCAAGCAAAACTTTTTGCCCCACCGTTGGAATCTGTCTACTCCGTAGTATTCACACCCTTCCTTACCTTCATCTAAGACCTACAAGGAAGCAAGTCTAAGACATCGTAGACTTAAATCGGGCACCTCAGCAACAGATCCTTCGGTCGCATTGACGACACCAAGAAAACGTGCAAAATAATCGCAATGTTACCTTTCACCGCCGTCTAGAACGTGACAATGTCTCGGATCTATCATAATTTTTTGAACATCTATCGAAATCGTGTCTCAATATAAGTCAATCGCCTTTTGTCAGCTCGCGAAGCGATGACTTACGGCGACGAAAATAAAGTGGTTGGGCATTCCGTCACTTGACGCCGCCAAATTTCATCACGCCCATCGATGAACCGATTGCTTGCCGGTGGATAGTGCCAAGGCGAGTCCTGGGCGAAAACTTGAGACGAGCACAGGGCACCCTGTCTTGTGCTACCCAGATGATGCACGGCATGAGCAAGCGCGGCATCGATAAGGACAGCTCAATGGCCCCTTGTCTACCGCCCCGTCCAACATTATGACCTCATCTCACCAGCCAGAGTCCCCTTTGCTGTCCGCAGAGTCATCCATGCGGAACCCTGGCCCGCAAATGAATTCGGACGCCAGACGGGGAGGGGGGCTTACTTTGATTTGGTGATGTTGACCACGGCATAACCAGTGGGTAAACGAATCAAAATCGAGCAAGTGGCTTTGCTGGGTGTAACGGCGGGATCATTGTGCGGGAGGGCCTGCACCCGCCCGTTGTCGAGGAGGCCCCCACGGACTGACGGAGTATTTGGCTCAGACAAATGTTCTTTGGTACGCCTGCGAACGTCCGATCCAGGAGCCGTCCGGGGAGGTTTGGACATCTCGTGAGCCACTATTTCCTTGCTTCCTACTTTTTTGTCGAGATTCAACACGCCATGATGTACGCCTATGCAAGCCAAAGATGCTCACACGAGTAGCATTCTGCTGCAAAGCCCGCACGGCAACACGGGATGAGGGATGAGGTCGCCGACCAGCCGGGTGAAGCTGCCCGATCAAGCATGCACTTCTCTGCTGAGTTTTGGGCCGCATGGAATTCAACGACGCCTCCCCAGATATTCCTTCACTCCTTGCGCAAGCCCAATAAACAATGACCAAACATCAATAGCCGGGTCTATGTCTCAAGCAAGGAATCGAGTAGCGAGTATTTTGTGTGCGCAACGACGGTCGCTGTCCTCGAATTCCCTCTCGCGGACAGTTTCCATCTCGTCCAAAGGGCCAAAACACGGTGACGACAAGCACAGTGAGCCTCTTCACCCAACATCCGGACACAAAAAGTCCCACCTAGTGGCGCACCTGTCACTTTTGCATCATCAGCCCTGACCCAGCACCTCTGGTTTCCATATCCTTGTCGAGTTTGGCTCCTTTCCGCATACGAGATGGCTCCCACAAATGTAGATACTGCTTTGAAGCTGTTGCCTGCGGATGGGCGACCGGGCCTCTCGGCCAGCCTCGTCGGTAATTGGCAAGAATTCTCCGGAGTAATATGTACCCCTTTCGAAGTTGGTGTATTGATTGGCAGGCGAAAAGCCGAGAGTGAGAAAAAAGAAAGGTGGATATGTGTGCCGTCGTCACTGAAACGAACTTTTCTCTTCGTCTTTTCCCTTGTGTCGTGTTCTGATTCGCGCACAGATGCCGTGGCTTGGCCAAATGACATAGCAGCAATGGCATCTTTGAACCCTTCGGGGCTTTTGCGTCAAAAGGCAACCAGGTGAGGCGCCCGCGACTCCTGGTCATCGATTCGGAAGAGAGAGATTGATGGCGGGCGGGGAACGACGAGGATGCCGACAGGCCGACAGCGGATGTCCACGGGTGCTCTGGTTCTATGTTGACGTGGGAGCCTTCCAACAGTCGATAAAAACGTCATCGTGCTTGCCTTCTTACTTGTTTGCCGGCTGCTCGGATGCATCAGGTGACGCCTCTTCGGCAGTAGAGCGGTGACACAATGACCAGATGAGGCAGGCACCCCGGGCAAGAACATGGCTTGGTTTGCTGGCTTGCTGGATTTCTGCTGAAAGTTATGAGGGAATGAGCCAGCTTGACGGGGCTCGACGCGGAAGGGAACATCCTGGGAGAGCAGATGCTTTGTTGGCCCGTCTCGATATGCAGGGGTTGCAGCAGAGGTCATATTGGCCGACTGGCCTTTGTGCCCCCCCCCTCCTGATCCGAACGAGCTTACTGCATGTTCCGTATTATGTCGAGTGACTGTCCGCCTGTTGAAGTGGTGTTTCCCCCCCGCTGGGATGTCGGGCTATCGATCTGTCTGTGCGTCGACGGCCGGACCCCACAAGATAGACGGCTTGTCAAGTCCCGCCTCCCGATGCTAATGACATGGTAGGCCGCGAGCTTGGCTTGCTTGGGAAGAACAGTCGGCAGCGCGTCTCCCCACCGAGCGGAACCATGGGCCGGGAAGAGCTTTTTTTGGGGACAGGCTTCATGTAAGGGCGCCTGTGATGATGTGTGACGGGCCACGGCGGCCACGCGGCGTCGAATCAAGACAGAGCCTTGGTTCTACCTCTTCTTTCCGCATCGAGGTAAGGGGCTTCGCCCAATGACATCCGAGGGCTGCTTCACGGGCGGAAACGAGAACGGACCGCTAAGAAGCAAGCAGGGCCATGAGCGGGATGGATGGCGCTGACGACCAAGCGAATCGAGTCACGTAGAAAATGCAGAAACCTTTGGTCTTCGCCAACGACAAAGAAGCAGAAGAGGGAGAAGAAATAGAGAAAAGGCCGGCGTCAAGCACTCTACATGTGATATCTTCCGCAGACAGATGCAAGAAGCGGACCAAAGCAAATAGCCATCTCCTGGCCAGTGTCCGTCACAAGTCATGTACGACGGTGTGTTACGCGAAAGGCCGCTTTGTCCTGCAGGTCTCGGGTGGCAAAGAGCAGCATGCTTGCCTTGCAAATCAGCACTCCTTGCATAGGGCCAACATTTCTCTTCTGCTTTTCTGTGAACCCAGCGCCTGCGTCTGGTAAACCCTGGCTCATCGTTCGAGCTGAGGACAGGATGCAACCTCTGCTGCACCTAGCTGCGCGCATCGGCTGTTCCGGCGGCCGCAAACTATCAATGTCGATCCCGCTGGGTTGCCTCGATGAGGTGTTGTGTGCGGTTCGGGATGTCGCTCGTTTGACCAAGATCTGCCATGGATTGCCTCTCCTCACCCCTGGCAGCTCGGTCAACGGGTCATCGGCTTGAGCAATGGGGAAACAAGAAGCCAATACTCTGAGCAGGGTATCATGTTATTGGGCCAAATAAGCTGTCTTCTCGGGTATAAAGAGTTGACAACATCCTCACCTTTTCAACTTTTAATTCTCATCATCCAGCACTCTCACAATCATCCACTGCAATCACATCCATCACTTTCAAACACTCCAAGCCTCTTCAAGCTTCAAGCTACTCTTCACCAACCGCCAAAATGAAGTTCGCCGCTGCCGTACTTGCTCTTGCTGCCACTGTTGCGGCTGTCCCTACACACCCCACCAACCCCCCTCCGGCTGCTGGCAAGTGCAACAACGACCACCCCAACATCGTCTGCTGCAACGGAATCATCAGCGGCTTGCTTTGCAGCGTTGGCCTGGCCGGCGACAGCTGTAGTAGCGGTTCCTACTGTTGCAAGTCCGCACCTCAGGTAAGAGTGAACCCTATAGAGCAACTCTTTTTCAACAGGCCTCTAGCAAAAAGCTAACATCAGACACAGAACGGTCTTATCAACGTTGGTCTTGAGTGCATCAAGCTCTAAATGACGCTCTTGTATAAGGGCGCCATCTTGACAAGCTGTGTCCTTTGAAAATGTGGACAGTGAGCAGATTGTGATTACCTGCCTGTTTGCTTGAAGAGTTGCTTTTGGATCATCATATATGAGATCAGAGTCGATTGTATGGCGGGCCAGTCTGGATGTGTGATGATGCTGATTGGGAAAACCAAGCCATGTCTGAGCATTACTGTATTTTGTGCTTTAGCCATCAAGTACTCCGTACATAACAACAATCGTCTTTGACTCACAAACATCGCACGCTCTCAGAGTATTCTATTGACATGCTCGAATGCTGTGCCCAAATAATTAAATGCCCACTCACCGCACCCTATGGCAATTTCAAGATACTCCGCGTTCGGTTGTTATGCAGAGCAAAAATTCTTCCCTCAGCACCCCTGTGCCCCCATGTTCACCTCATGCACCGTGACATCCAGTACGTTGGGATCGAAAAGACAAGATCATGCACGGGCGCACTCAGCCCTCCAAGCGGAGAGGGAGTTCCACCCCCCCGGACACCTCATCTTATCTCATCCCATACACAGACCAGGATACCTGCAGCCCATCGCACTCAGCGACGAAATGAACATCACATAGCGCGGGAACGCTCATATCCGCTCTTTGCGCCCGCGAACGTCTTAGCAGGGATGGCAAGGGTCACTGATCTCTCAATGCCCACCCGTCTAGGGCAGATTTGTAGCTGACACGAATTACGCAGGGGCTGGGCTCACGAGATGTGATGTCAGGGGATTAGCGATGCCCCTGGCTTTGTCCTGCGCGAGGCATCCGATTGAAGACCGTGGCTGTGTTGTCTTGGCATAATAATGACATGGCAGAAATGAGAAGCTGGCCGTGAGGAGACGACTCACATTGATATCCCGATTGAGGATCGTGGCTTGTTTGTCATGGCACGTTGACACGTAGAAACGAGAGAAGTCGGCTATGAATTGACGGCTTGCATTGGTATCCAAAATGAAAATGAGAAACAAAAAACCAAATACACAAGCAAAGAATGTGTCGCCACACGATGTTTTTATTTCGTCTTGAACCCCAAACGCCTTGTAATGCTGTTGCACTCAGTACACACACGTCTCACAGCTCAGTCTCTGTGTTTGTGCGTGCCCAACTATATGAAATGACCCCGGGACCAGGGTCAATGCCAAGGAAATACCGGCCAAACCGCCAAATCTCAGAAACTGCGATACGGCATCTGGAAGCAGGAATCGTTAGCTCACGAAACAGTCATGACTCAGTGCAGCAATGTGTTTTTTTCTTGGTTTCAGCTCACATCAATATTGAGCCGTGAAGCCACCCGTGGAGGATCACTTTCACGACATGGTAGAACAGGGCAATCTCGTGGGCGAATTGGTCGTAGATCGAGTCGCTCTTGGGCCCCTGCCGTTGCATTTCCAGGAATTTCTCCCATAATTCAGTTGCCTTGTTATATTCTGCTTTGAGAGACTCGTTCTTCTTAGTCGAGCTCGTCTTCTCAGTCCCACCGGAGGCAGGGCCAGACGAGTGTCGGCTTCTAGTCGAATCGTGCTCTTCCGCCGCCACCATTTCCCGAAACTGGCCAATGGATGCCATTGATGAGCTCAGCCGCGCATACGTGTTGAAGAGTGCCACCAGTTCTGTCCTCTTGAGGCTGGGAATATCCCTGCTATTGTTGTCGAACTCGAACAGCACCTTCAGTGCGGTGCCGTATCCGTTTGTTTGGATCTTGCCCCAGAGCCTGCACTTGTCGCAGCCCACACAGTCCATCAGGCGGCTGATGTTGCGAAAGCGGTTCCTGAAGTCTTCTTTTAAAGAGGGGCCTTCGCCATTGACAAACATGAGATTCTCGTCGAAGATCTGCGGAATGCTGGCTGCCTTCTTGATCACCTCGTGCACCTTGGCTCGCGTTGCCATGTCTTCGCTCGGGTCACCAGTGCAGAACTTATATTCGGATCCACGCAAAATAGGTCCGAGCTTTGCCACCGCTCTCGTCACGAGCGCGTAATTGAAATACAAATTGCTGATTCGATCAGAGTACCCATGAAGCCGGTCCTTGTAGCACTGTACGTTGGGCTGCCAGAGACCTGTGGTCTGATTGAGGAAATCCCAGCAGAGGTGCGTGCTGATGCTCGCGTGCATACCGGATACGACGCGGTAAAAGACTCTCTTCTCGAGACATTCATCCTCGGTTTCATACCCAGTACTGGCAACAAATGGCGTGTTGGGATGCTGAGCGCGCTGCAGCTGCAGCTGGGCCTGTCGCCCTGCGGCCTCCATGATCTGCTTGAAGTCTTTTGCAGCAGGATTGGTGTTGAGTGACATGCCGAGATTCGCGGCATGGGGAAATGAGCTCTTCTGGAAGCAGTTCTCGCGGTAAATGGCATCCCAGACTTGCTTGGCTCCCTCTCCGGCGTAGCCCGTAAAACGCTCTGGATTTTGAAGCAGACTCACGTAGTCTCCTTTCGACGCTGCACTCTCGTCTTCGAGGACGCAGTAATCTCTCTCGTCGCATTCATCATCGTATTCGACAACGCAGCTTTCACCGACGTCTTCTCCAAGCTCGCCCTGCAGCGGCCGCTGGGGGTTCCTCTGTCGTTCCTTCTTTCCGGGATGCTTGGCTGAAGGACCCTCCAGCTTTCCCAACTCTTTTGCCCTCCAAACTTCGGGGATGTCATTCTCGTTGTCTAGTGTCTCAACGGCACATCCTATGTTACCGCAGATTCCATTCTCGTCGTCCCAAAAGGGACATTTCTTGTGGAAAAGATTGAGCCGATAATGGGAGAAGAAATCGGTGGTCTGTGTCAGGTCATCGAGGGCTGGCTTCACGCGATCGTTCAGCTTCTCGAGGGACGCATACGAGGCGCACGCATCTTGCACGATGGATCTGGGACTGATCTGCACACAAAAGCCATCAGCACAACAGTCAAGGAGGAGGCGGGCGCGATGAATCGGACTTGTTCGAGGCGGTGGCGAACTCACCGGACATTGCTTGTCGATATCTGCCTTGCCGCTGGCAGTTGCTGCCCCGAATGCAACGACGGACACGAAGAGTAGTCTACCGGCAGACTTCATCCTACTCTAGCCGGGGTTACACAAGGCCCGGTGGTGGGACATGAAAGAAAGGTCCAGGAAGGACAGAGTCGACTTGGCGGGATGGAAGCGCTGCCACGGGTGGTGTCGCGAGCGATGGGACAAGAGTCGCCCGCCGGATGAACAGTAGGTCGGAAGCAAGACTGTATTGTTTCCAGGTCCTCCGAAAAATAAGCCACCACGTTGCTTCGACGCACGTGGGAGTGGCGGCTTGTCCGACGACCTCTGCCACGAGGTATTTGTGAAAGAAAGGAGGCGGGCAACTCATGCGACGCAGATGTCAATAGATGATGTCAATGCTGTGAACGTCGTGATGGGCTGCAACGAACGTGCGGCAGTGCAACATATATACAAATATGATACTCCGTATGTACGGAGTAGCAGAGACACCAAACCAGTTGCAAGTTTGGGAAAAAGCCACGTTGTCTAGTGACGGATGTATGGATAGAAAGGAGCGGGGCCAAAACGGGGGGCCACCACTAATACGACCCAACCTACTCCGTAAATGCCGTCCTAACGCAGGCCGCAGTGGCGCTCGAATAAGTTCGCGCTGATCTCAGCTATATTGCGGAGACCGCAGACGACGTGCTGTGAATTTGAAGGGTGAAGGGTGAAGGCGCAGATCAATAACGTGCTTAGAAAAGCCTCGCATTCGCTCCGTATACTTTGCGACCAAGCCAGGTATCAAACGCTGAACGTGAGACAAGCTTTTCCAGAGGCGTGTATCGTCGGCTCTTTTAAAGAATCAATGTTTCGCTCCGTGCCCTCCAATACGCCATGTACATGGTGTGGCCTTTTCTGCATCTAAACACCTGGACACGAGGTGGCGCCGGCCATGACTAAATTTGATGCTTGGTCAGCCCAGAGGCTAGTCAGTCCGCTGCAGCCATGCTGCCATTTGTGGAAGGCGCTACCCCGGCTCGTCGGCCTCTCCACCTGCCATCCCACCGCGAGTATCCCTCAATGACTGCCTACCCTATTGCTTGGCGGAATATCAGGAGCTTTTTTGACCGCAGCACGGTGTACAGCACAATAATTTCTCTCACATCCGTATCTTATCACTTATTGATTTTGGTGCCCCCCAACCTGTCCACCATGTGACATGTCCAAGTTGCCGGATGATTGGTGGCGCGAGAGCCAAGCTTTGTGGAACCACCATTCCATTTGTGCCTGGACCATATCGGATATGTTGGACCCTGGATCGGCCGGTCTGGTCCAACGTGGCTTTTCTATGGCGTCTTTGATGCACCATCCTGCCACTGCTCTGCAAGCAACAAACAAGAGCAGTGATAATCGTTTCCGTACTTTGCACTCTTTAAAAATTTATGACTAGAAGCGAAGGTAGTGAAGACTGAACAGAACAGCCCAGCATTTGGAAATGGCGCCTTGGAGGACAGCCCTGACGAAAGCCAATCACGGAGTTAAAGATATTTTACCATCGTCATCATGATATGAACACGAGCAGCGACTGGAGCGTTCAAAATTCGTCTACCTATTGCCCACCAACGCCTGCGCAACTCATCGCGTAAATGCTGCTGAACAAGGGACACACCGAACGGGACATGGGATGCACTCCGTCGCCGTCACTCGACATCATGTCTCTCCAACCCATGATACAAACCAACTTCCTATAACAATAACCCGGGAGACACACGTACTTTCCAATGGTCAGGTCCTCGGTATAATTTTGAAGAACAGAGAGAACATTGGCGCACAATGACAAGATGCTCGACTTGCTCGTCAGTCCGCATCACCAGAGACGGGTGTCGCCGAATCATCGTATTTCTAAAATGGGAAGGGGACGTATGTAGATATCAGTTGCAGAGACCGGAGAGGAAGAGAGAAATACCGAGGCTGTCGAAGCATGGAGATCGATGGTTGTGGCGACACGGGCAACGTCATCTTCCCGAACACCACAATGGGCAGACCGTAACATCATGAACAGGCATTAGACGAACGCCTTGTCTTCGTGCATCGACCGCGGTTGAAATGTTGCACGTGAGTCTATCGTACATAAAGTATGGAGCTCGAAGCTGTTGACGCGATTACTGGGGCTGTTGATAATTTAGGGGTCGCCTTTTCCACGCGGTCAGCGTTCAGATGCCAGCAAGTTATGGCCGAGAGACACTCAGTAGCCGAGGAAGGTCTTACTTGAACAAAAGAATATGTGGTTCCGGCTCGTGGACCTCGTAATGTTCCCAGCCGAGACTCTACTTCTTTGTCAGTAAGGCGTCCAATGAACCAACAGCAGAAAGCTGAACAGTAAGAGAGGAAGAAACGCGAAGCAAAGCGCTACAAGAAGCCGCGCGTACCTGCGTGATTCCAATCGCCCGCCATTCCTCCTCCCACAGCAATTTCAGTGTGCCCTTGGACGTGTCATGATAGTCCTTTGGGATGGCCTTGAGCATGGCCTTGGGCAACTGCACGTGTCGGTACTCGTACTGACTGTCGGAATATCTGGCCCGTCAAAGAACAGCGGTTAGCTCTCTGGTCGCGGAATGGGTCCAGTAGCAACAGCTGTGCAATGGCAGTCGTCCGATGGTCATGTTTACCTGGACGAGTAGTGGATTGAGTCGATGAATTCTTCAAGACGCGCCCGTTCCGCCCCTGTCAGTGGCCTCGGTTCTCTGTTCCGGC
The DNA here is from genome assembly GCA_030787035.1 of Aschersonia sp. MBC 877. Taxonomy (NCBI): domain Eukaryota; kingdom Fungi; phylum Ascomycota; class Sordariomycetes; order Hypocreales; family Clavicipitaceae; genus Aschersonia; species Aschersonia sp. MBC 877. The sequence continues at coordinate 99,508 of JARJUA010000059.1, read as the reverse complement.
GAGTAGTATCGATATCCATGGCAGCAAATCGCGCTTGGAGCGCAGTATACTATTCAGGTTGATCCAAAGACGAGAACGTCAGTTCCGTAAAGCTGCCGTCTCGAGCCGAGCTGCAATTCGTTCTTGCCCGCCTTTGCCGCCAGAGAGAGGAAGAAGTCATTCAGCCGGGCAGGACAATAGAAATGTCTATGTTGTTGACTTGGCACGAATATGTGAGGAGAAGAAAGAAGATCAAGCCTGACGAGTACGGCGGCGCGTGTTGCGGTCTGTGGTGCGGGGATGCAGGGGAAACAAGAGGGGGGGCGGAAGCGTTCTCGGGTGGGTTTGTTGACTGGCATGTTTCCCCCCCCCTCCCAAAGTGAAGGAGCAAGCCACGACCCGTGTCGACAACAATCACGTCTGAATTAGAGTTGCACGGGCAGCTACGCTTCGCAAAGCATAACCCACTGCCAAAAACCCAAGATCCATCATAGAGCACTTATCAGCTAAGTGCAATGGAATGAAAAGACCCGAATGATCATGACGATCTGTCTTGTTAGTGTCCAAGCAAGCTTGACTCCACCTTCCCAAAAAAAATCTCCAGACAGCCATGGTCACGACGAAGGCAGAATGGCCCATCCCAAGCACAGCAGACAGAAAGACTTGTTCAATGGATACGCTGACGTGTGGAGTAAGCAAAGGCAACATATTTACTCGGTACGAGTGTCTTGGTCGCTGTTCTCGCGCAGGACTGCATCATGATCAGCGTTACTTTTCTACTTTGCCTCATGCACAGGCGATGCCTTTCAAAATTTCGAATAATTTGTCTGATACCGGCTTCTGGACTGGTCATATTGATCTGTCGCGCTGCAACGGGAAAGCACCGCAGGCCCGCAGGCAGCTAGTATTGAGGAAGATGGAATGATAAGAGCGACCCTGCAATCGCGAGACCGAAGGCATCTGTTTGTAGTCTTGTTCATATTTGACATTTGCAGCACATCGCTCAACGTGGGGCCTTATCTCAGCGGTAGAGAGTCCGATTCCAGCTCTGGAGCATCCGGAAGGTCGTCCGTTCGATCCGGGCAGGCCTCATTTTTTTATTCTTTTTGCAGCCACTCCCTCGCTAAACAGAGGCGTTTCCACCGAAAAAGTATCAGGCAGCTCGCTTAATGCATGGGCTAAGAGCACACTTTGTCCACATTGAGTGATCTTGCAGATCCATCATGGTCGACAATCTCAACGATTCTTTCCCCATTGGGCATAGTGAAATCCATTACGATGAACTACACTACTGGCACCTAGTCATGTCGCGCAAGCGACTCCTGGCTTTTTGACCGTCGTGGGGAGCTCGATGCCATGCTCTGACGACCGCTGGCTTTCGTTTCAGATTGCCACAGACAGCTTGCCGTCAGGTGCGATGAATCTCAAGAGGAGCCAAATAGAGAAGTCACATCATCTCGGCACTTCCGGCCGCCTGTTGTCAATGGTATATGACTAACAAAATTTCCAATCTTCACCTTGACCGCATCTACCGGAATACGCCAGTCGCGTATCTCATGGAAAGCACTCTGTCTGAAGTTTTTGAGGACTTCTAGACATATCTCATGGTCAGGACTTCCCATGGTCCAACCGATGGAGACGTGAAATGCTGTGTGTGCTGGTTCACTTTGTGTCTGCTGATACAACGTCGGTTGCTCAAGACTAGCGGCGATTTTATTGCATCTGACGAGGAGTTTCATGAGCTCCGGGTTCGTGGCCTGCATCAATGGCTGTTTTCTATCATGGTCCTTGTTGGTGGTACCAGCCGCCGTCGATACTACCCGCAGGACAAAAAACGAACGATCCGAGCCGGGCGATTTGTACCAAGCTAGGCCAACAGGTTTGACAGAGAAGGGCATCACTTCACCAGATTGTACGCTGTCTTTGACGTTGATGAGAAAGTCGTCTTTATCGGGCGATGGTAAGCTCAGCGGTTTGGAAAGACTGATATGCAAAGGTTGTTCTGTGCCGAGGTCACTGTTGAGGAAGTTGTGAAGACGAACGTCAGGTCCGATTTGGCGCTGCGACTTTTCGACGAGGGCGACCAAAGTATCATGCTGTGGTTTGGAAGGATGCCCTTTGCGAGGTCAATTTCAGGGACCTGGCGACGGGCGGTGACAGTGGTGCCGTCGGCTACCGTCTATGCGACAAACATACATTCAACGTAGACATGCGTTGGCCAATTGCCCGCAACGTGCGGATTCTGCCTCTTTCGTCCCTGATGTAAGCTTGGATCGTCCGCCACACTCTGTCGTACGCTGGACGCATACAGATCGTGAAAGGTAGCTGGAAGAGGAGGCATGATCGATTCTGACTGGGTGTCGTCTTTTGCATCGCGCTTGCGTCGCTTGGGTGGCGCGCGTGTCCGTTGAGCATCATCGTCGGACGAAGACGATGCGTAGTCGACGAGACCCATGCTACCAAGGATTATTTGCCCAGCTGCCAAGAGCCCGCTTCTATGAAAGCGATACTTTCAAAGCATCGCGATTCATAGTCGCCCCTGAACGATCGCTGACGATGACTACGCTGTGCAAGATGACCAAAATGGCAAGGAGAAGCTTTTGATGGATAAGGTGGAGTGAGCGATGAGGCACTTTGCTTTGAGTGAAGGCGAATACCTGCCAAATTGAGTGGCGTCTCGGCTGTACCTGGAGCGGGGTTGATGAAGTAATAATAGGACGCCAGCAGAGGAGATGGGCTAATCCTTTCGCTTTGGAGAACCACTGGGCCTTGTTATCAGCGCTCGTGCTTACGCCCGCGCACATGACTGCTTGCCTGATGTCGTGAGCATCGCGCATCGCGTATCGCGCGTCGCATACTTGTCATGCACTTGCATCCAGTTAACGAATCAGAGCACAGTGAGTCGCAAATACAAATTGGGGCGAAAGCGATTACGCATCGCCTTGTCAGAGACCTCGGAAGTGCTCGAACAGTCAGGCTGCGCTTGCCGAGCCCCCTGCCTGCGGGCGCTGCTTGTCCGCAATGCTTCGCTGTGTTGTGAGCCACGCGCATTCAGCCGCATCGTCTGATTTGTGGCAAGACGACTCGAATACTCAAGGGCTCACGTCAACGGGCATCTCCAAGTCGAGCTGCTCGTTAGCTATCGCAGTGGAAGGAGCAGAGATTCTTGTCAAATTGCTCGAGCGGCGCGTAGGGCCTCAAATATGTTTGCGGTGGCTATAGCTATTGATACTTCATGGAGTGCAATTAATGACAAGACGACCGTTGGCCCAGCCCCCTTCAATTGATCGTCCCACATAATACTAGAAGGCATCGGCACCGGGAGTGATATCACTTTGCGTTCGCTTTGACTGAGCCCAGCCACGGTGTACAAATCTCGCGTGCACGCGCATCATCTGTTTCTCTCCTTTTTCACTCACATCGTCTTCTTTGCATTAAATAAAATCGTTTCCCACATACGACATCATCTCCGAAATATCGACATATTGAATGCCGCTTCCAGATTGAAACAATGAATCGCGGCTACAAAACTTCAGACGAATACCAGCAATACTTTACGGCGGGAACACGCCCGCCAGAGGAAATTGTCCCCGTGCTCTCATTCAATAATGTGAGTTCACAAGGTAAATTATTTTGAGATTAATAGACTGATCCATAAAAAGAATCATCAGCCGATTCTATATCCTGGCGAAGTTTACTGTCGTTGGCGTACTCCAGAAACAGAGAAGTTATGCTCTAAAGTGAGAAAGCAATTAGGAATAACTCAGAGTCAAATACTAAATAATTCGAAAAGAGGCAGCGTTATTCTTCTCTGTTAGCTCTGTGCAAACATTACCAGAAGATCCATGGCCTAGAGCCGGAGAAGTATGACATCGCTGATAATAAACCCCGGCTCGATCAGCAGTTGGACCGTATGGTTATGGTCAATCTTCAAATGTTTCTTTACTATCTAACAATCACTTTATTTTAGGCTGGTATTACGATTTCATGACCGAAGCTGTGCCGGTTTGGACGCCGAGTAAGGCACCATATTTGGGCGCCTCCCAAACTCAAATCCCGATCAGAGTTCTGCAGCCAGCGACAGCGACTGAGGTGGCTGAGGTTGTGCTTTAATGGTACATATGTGACTGAATGGAAAAGTTTGAGAACTAATCTAAGATCATTTTCGCAGACTTCTGGACACAACGTTCATCGCAACAATAACGACAAAGAGGGGAAGGATGACGAGGTTTGTTCATTTAATCTTATTGTGCCTTTTTGAATAAATTCCGCTAATAGTTGTGCAGGAGGAGCGCCTCCGCGTAAAGCGCCTCCGCGCCCGCGCAAAGCGCCTCAGAAAGGGCCGCAGAAAGGGCCTCGAACAACGCTGCGAAGAACGCCGCGTAGCCAGCGAGGTCGGCCGCGAGGTCAGCGGACAGGGCAAGTTAGAGCCCAAGGCAATGACAGCGGCGGTGGTAAAAAAAATAGGAAAGCGACGTGCAGAGGCCAAGGCCAAGGCGGAGGCAAAGGCCAAGTCTAAGGCCAAGGCGGAGACAATCAGAGCCAGAAGCCAAGGAAGCAGAGGCGGAGGAAGAGGAGGTGGAGGAGGAAGAGGCGGAGGAGGAAGAGGCGGAGGACGCTGATTTTTGTTTACTGGACTCATTCCGGAGAGAATACAGCTTTCGGCTTCGTGATGATCGTGGGGGCCCCGGGTGCTGGAAAAAGTTCCTGTGTCGGGCCTCTCCGAGCTAGCCTGTCTCTGTCTCGTCCGTCACTTAATGCCTGGTGGGCGTGAGCTGCCCCTTAGAAGCATCTTGATGAGACGGTCGTGAAGAAAATTTGAGGATGAAAAGGCCGCACTGGAAATGACAGAAAGGAGCAGCACGTTCGAGTCCCAATATTTTTTTTAGCAACAAAAACGTCCTTTTGGTGGTCGCCAATATGCGTACGCACTTGTATACTCTAATCTGCTTTTTAAATGACAAAAAGGCCTTTGCCCTTCCTTCTAGATTTTCTCCATCCTCTTGGTGTTTACCTTGATTTGTGCTGGTCGGCTCCAGCGTTACGAATATGCGATGCCAATGCAGGGCTTTCCGTGCCCCCCCTTCTGTTTCAAAGCCCTGAATAGCATAGAATCTGCTACATGCCGCCATGCTGATCCTCCTGTCTCCCCTGGACTGCCTGCATGAACTCGTAATTCAAGCGTCTTCTCGGAAAGGAGTGGGTATGGTACCTGAGTCGTGTCTTTTGCGATACCGTTGCCAGTGGAATCCCCGTTTCGCCCTTCTGACCAGTGTCCCACGTTGACGTTGTCCATTTTGCCTTCCCCCCCCTCAACAAGACACGCGATTTGGTGATCGAGTCAGTCGTTCACAATTTGTGCGATTATGGATCTGCATATTAATATTACAATCGGGATGCTCTCGTCTTCCCACCGTGATTTTCACATTCACCCCCTTCCTCCTTACTGCCGTCCGGCGATTTGGACCTCATCAGCAAGGTCGAACAAGACCGGGCAGAGAAGGAGAAGGAGAAGGAGAAGAACCCAGCGCCTCACATCACTCAGCTGGCACAATGGGCATTGCCTCATTTTTTCGCGGAAGCGACAGGCGCGACAAGAAGGACGAATCCACGAAACTTCGCTACAATTCAGACTCTGATGAGGACGACGAACAATGGGTGAGTAATCTTCTCGCATCTTTGTCCATTCCTCACTGGCTCGGATTCTCCTTTGGGTCCAAACTGTGTCCCTTTTCTTCCCGGAAAGGCAGAAGGGGACCGCCGTGCGGCGCGCGCAGTTCAAGTCGAACGAATTCAGCCGATGCCAGCTTCCTCCGGATTGCAAGCGCTTCGAGGGAAATGTCCAATCAAGATGCTCATCCATTGTCTGCCTGCCCTCGTCCACGGACGACGATGATCGGGCACGGGTGGGTGTTATCGGCACAAACCTGAACGACAGTCAAATATTTGGCTCTTGCATTACCCTGACCTGGCGTCGAAGACGAAGGCGGATGGGCTATCGTGGCGTTGCCGTCGAATGCTTCACCAATCGAGAGCGCCAAAGAGGCAGGCAGATTTGGTCGTGGCGGCCTTGATCGTGTTGCCTAGCGGGTGGAGTCGAGATGCATTCAATGTGTCATTCGATGGATCTTGGTCGACACTTAGCGCTGTCCAGCCCGTTCAATCCTGCTGCTTGTCCCCGCGGCCTGCGTCACCGCCAGGGACGCCGCGTTGGGTTGTGATCAAGCTGATCTCTGGTCTTTCCCTGCCTTTTGTTCGGGGTCCTCATGCATTACTTCCCTACAAGGAGTCTGTTTCCTCTCCGCGTGCTGCCTGCTCTTTCTTACATCAGTCCATCTTTCCTCCCGCCGCCATGATTGCGCCTTCACCTACGCTACTTGAGGTTAATTGACAGCAAAACAGGTCGAGGCGGCAAAGTACATCCTGAATCCCCTCTTTGAGCCGGAACCGTGGCAAGCCACTGGTCTCGGCAGTGCGCAGCACAGAAAAGGTTCTCTGCACCGCTATCCGACCCCTCCCGGCTCTGCGAGCCCCACTTGTCGCTCCTTCGACCTTGATCGGCTGTCGACGTCATTCCCGTCGCCTCGAGCTGCCTCGTCGACGTCTCCTGCCGACACTCCCGTCCCTCCCTCTTGCTCCCCATTGCATCCTTCCGATTCGCGCAGCTCAAGTCCCAATAAATACTATACTCGCCGTCCAAATCCTTTGAAAGAACGTTTCCCTGGGGACATGTCGCACCGACCTCTGGATATGCTCAAGCGTGACGCCGTGGCCGCAGATCAGCCTTTCCGTCGCCGCAAGGGCGTTTGCGAGACGGACATGATCGATATGCTCGACACGGTGGGTGGCCATTACCATCACGGAGGACCCTACGATGCCACTCTCATGAGCCGCAATCTGCACAAGAAGCATTCTCCAGTCGCTGCCGTCGAGAGATCGAATCTTGAGGCGCTGCGGGCTACACCGCGCGAAAATATTATCGACTCGTTGACAAAGCACGTCCCGCTTCAAGGAACCTCTACCATCCCCCCTGGCGCTCGCGATATGAGCGGTCGCACTATGCGATACGAAGAAGGCGCCGACCTCATGCGGGAAGCTGACGCAGCTGGAGGCGCATACAAGCGATGGGATTCTGGCGTCGTAAGTGCAGTTGGCGATCGTGCATCGTGGCCTAAGTGATTATCAGTCTTGCTAACCCGACGACAGCAATACCACCCGGATGATCTCAAGGGCAAAGGCGAGCCGTCATTCTCCATCGAGAGAGACCTCGCCAAAAACAAGGGGCGCAGTCGAAACATGAGCGACCCGCCTGCTTTCGAATTACGGCCCGTGGGCAGACACGGCCGACACGGTGCCTCACGCCTTCGCAGCAACAGCCAGGTTGGTCAAGGATCCTCTTCGAATGATGCCCGTCGTGACGGTGATGACACCGCCGGCAATCCCGCCGACGCCGGCCTCAGACGGCGTTTCGGCACTGCACGTCAGAAGAATGAATTGGCCGCAGAGGCCTCCCATTAGCTTCCTCATCACTCCCCTAATAATCGATTTTCTATGTTTTATTTTTTTTTTCTTGGTTCAGGAGCCAATCAATGGCGCAACGGCGTTTGGGTGGAGTCCCCGCTCGCACTTGTCACCAGACGTTCGACGCGGGAGTTGCATGATGCGAGGAATGTTGAAGAAGAGAAAAGAAGGAAAAACCAATCAGGATGGCGCACTTGGATTTACACAAACAGATGAGAAAACTTGATTCTTCTTCAATTTGAGTTCCCTTGCCTTGATCATACGTGCTCCTCAAATGATCAAACTGGACAACTATAGGGACCATCGAGAACCGCATTGCGGACTGACTACCGGCTCGAGTAGAGGCATTGCTTGCCAGACACAAATGCACGGGCGTCATGGTCATACTTCTAACAGAATGTTCGACGGTCCCTCGTTTGATCACGGAACACGGGCATGATCTTGAATCTTAATGCGATTGATTCCTCCCGAAACTAGCTGAGGCTGTCCACGCGAGAGTCCGCTTTGCTTACGCTACCACTCTTTGGTCAACCTGCGCCTCAATGCTCGGCTTTTTATTTTCTGATTTGTGAGCGCATACAACGGATGACATATGCTCAGTTATTTGGTTTGATGAGGTGATTTCTAGGTGGAGCGGCGACTGCGCATCAATGGTCCCAGCACGAGCATGTTGCGGCCTTGAGAGTTTTGCCCGTGACAACAGGACCTTACGGAGGGGAAGTTAAGCACTTTTCTGGCTCGAGGCCAAGAGACGATCTTGTGGTGGGTGCGTGTAGCGGACCTGTCGGGCTTGGATCCGTTCGACGCAATTTGGTTGGAGACCATGGCAGACGGTTTCGCGAGATGTGTAATCAATTTCGAATAATCATGTCTTTAACAGATGCCAGTGTCATGCAGTACGAATGCCGACATCGAGGAGCTGCGTCATTGTCTTGGTTGTGACTGACGCCTGGGATGGTGGAAACGCACAGCGGGGGTGTTTTGAGTGGAGATGTATTGCCGTGGACATTATATTAGGGACATCATCAGCGGTGGTCTGTGGTGCTCTTATGGCACACTTGAGATTACTGAGATTGTTGTTGTGATGATATACAATTGGGCCCTATGGGGACGCTATATGAGCGATTGCTGACGTTGCGGTACCTCTCCCCTTCTCTTGCAGAAAAGATTCGGATCCCTTCTTCGTTGATGACAGCAAAGGCGGTTTATGCGGCGCCATATATTGAAGAGATGCCATCTTTTTACCAATTAGAGCAGACGCAGCCCATACGGCGCGAGCTGGTCGTTGCTCAGCTTACTGGGCGACCTCACAAACGGATCTTCACCTCTCATGGTTTTGGGGAAGGCAATGACGTCGCGCACCGTATTGGTGTCCGTTAGGATTGCCGCCAATCTGTCAAAGCCAAGAGCGAAGCCCGAATGCGGCGGACAGCCAGACCTCAGCGCGCCGAACAGGTGGGCGAAGTCGCGGACGCGCTCGTCGCTCATCTGAAGGACGTGCCGCATGACAAACTCCTGGACGTCGGCGACATGGATTCGCTGACTGCCGCCGCCGACCTCGACGCCGTTGAGGACGAGGTCGTAAGCGGCGCTCTTAGCCTCCAGAGGATTCGTGAAGAGGAGGGCCAGGTCCTTATCTGAGAGCGGCGCTGTGAAGGGGTGGTGTGCGGCGCATATGCCCGCGGCGCCGCCCTGGCCTGGCTCCCCGTCCTCGACTGGCTTGAACATGGGGAACTCGGTCACCCACACAAATTGCAGGGAGTGGCGGTCGCCGAGCCGTGGCTTGTCCATGTGGCCCTTGTCAACGAGAGCCTTCCACAAAGCGGTCCGCATATCGCCCAGCTTGGTGGAGCCGAGGCAGTACTGGCTCTTTGGCTTCGCTCGAGCTTGGAATACGACCAGGTCGCCGTCCTTGAGCTCTTTGCCCCCGGAGAGTGTGCTGAGCACTTGTTCGTATTCGAATCCCAGTGATGAGAACCCGCAAAGCGGCTGCCTGGAGTCGTATATGAGTATTTGCGGCTTCCCGTCAGGGTTGTTTGCCAACGCCGGCGGTAAGTGGTCCATGAAATCAACGACGAATGTACGGGCCTCGGATGGTGAACAGTCCTTCAGGGGCAAGGTAAATGCCTCGATGAGAGGATCTGGAAGATGAGTTATCATGCTAACAAAGCTGCTGAAAGGCTGGGTGTCCTCGATGGCCCATATCTGCAGCATCGTAAGCGCTGATCAAGCGAGGCGGACAAGAGAACGGTGTCAACATACTCTATTGGGGATTCTGAGGTCCGGTTTGTCCGAACCGTATGCCTGGATGCTGGCGGCAAAGGTGAGGTGGGTAAAAACATGAGCAGGATAACCTGGAGAAGCACTTTGGTCTAAGAAATGGCTGGCAATGATGGGTATTCTCGCTCCTCGGACATCTTGGTAGGCTTCTGACGGCCGAAGCCGCAACAATGTCGTCGCGACGATGTCGCTCACATCTTCCTGCACATCGGCCGGACCGGCAAAGGCCCATTCCATGTCGAGCTAAAAGCACTGGCCTGTCAGTGCGCTTCTCTGAATTTGAGCTGTTCATGATCCTTCATACTTGGGTGAATTCGGGCTGTCGATCTGCGCGCAGGTCCTCGTCTCGGAAGCACCGAGCCCATTGCATGTATCGACTCATACCACTGGCCATGAGCACCTGCTTATACTGCTGGGGACTCTGGCTCAGCGCATACCCACTTCCGCGCAGCCTCGTCGGGACTAAGAACTCTCTGGCCCCTTCCGAGGTTGACTTGAACAGGGTCGGCGTCTCGATGTCGATGAAGCCCTTCTCCAGAAGCTGTTGATTCAGCTGGCCCTTCAACCACGACCGAAATTTGAGACGAGCGTGCAGCTCCGGGTGAAATCGAATCTGCAGGTGTCGCTTCGACTGCGGGAAACGGACATCCGGTGTGACAACAAGATCCTGTGGGACACTGTTCATCGCATGGATGTCCTGAAGATACAGAGTTCGCTTGCCTTGGGTCTGAGCCGGTGCCTCCCCAATGGACTGCGAGGGAGGCATGGCAATTGCGTGAACGATCACGGGTGAAAATGCAGGAACCTGACGGAAAGATGCATGGGAATTCGATTCTGCATCAGCTCGAGAACATAACTGCACGACTTCACCCAACGGCGTCGTCAGGTCGGCAAAGGAAAGATTCTTTCCGACGTTGCGCCTTTTCCCAAGAAACCCAACCAGGACATCTTCTGGCTTACGCGAATGGCGCAGACTTGGATGTGAAACTGCGTCATCAGCCTCGTGAAGCGATGTCTGGCCCGGGCATGCTCACATTTCCTCCAGATGTCCAGCAGCTCGGTCTGTTGCTTGGTATTTAACGGCCCAACGTCGCTAGAGGCCTGAGAATGGCCAGAGTAGCTCCTTGAGACTGCCGCGCGAACTGATATTGCCAATGTTGGGAGGGTTCGCGTTCCGCAGCGCGACTTGAGTCCGCGGTGCGTGAGCACTCGCATGTTTGAAGAAGGTATTGATGTTTTGTACCCAGTGCAGGTCTGGGAGTCGTCAATTTAGCTACTGCGAGAAGCTGCACGGGTGGCTGGGCGCAACAGTCCCCTGCTCACAGCGGCCAATGCAGCTGCTGTGTGTGTGTGGGGGGGGGCACTCGATCAAATACCACATTGCCTTTGCTGTCAGTCTGATCCCTCCTGGTTCGGGGACAACCCTGTCAGCGAGGGCGCTTATTAGCGTCCTGGCCTGGGGAGTTAACAGCCACTTTGCTCGATGTACTGAAGGGATCCCATCCTTGCGCGCATTGAGAGAGGCCTGAAGGTTCGTCAACCGTGGTCGGATTTGAGCGCACGTGGCTTGTCGTTTTCTAGTCTTGACTGTATCCGACAATGCGAACTATACTAGCCATAGTGTCTCGACGTTTCGTCCATCCGGAGGACTAGCGAACGAAATGCAGAGTAGATGATACGACTGAGCATCAATTGCGGCGCGTCACATATGGAGACACGAATGCTGAGGCACTCAATTGCCGAAGAAAGGGAACGGTGGATCAAGCTTCTGACTGAGAAGAATCTGAAAATCGATTTCTTTTCCATTCTTTCCCCCCCCCAAAAGAACGCCCACCTTTGGCATTGGCCTTGTATTCTTTTCAACTGCTCCAAACATGTTTCTGCCGCGTGATGCCGCCCAAGTCGACATGGAGACCCACGGACCCACCCGCCTTCTACTATTTCGCTGACTCTGCGCTACGGAACTTTCTCTTTCTTTTCTTTCCCTTTTTTCCCCTATGAACCTTCCATTCAAATAAGTGTTCGTACCCGGTAAAAACCACTCCATACGCCGCGCAAGCGCTAACAGTCGACAGATGATGAGAATCGCGTGCCAGATTTGATTCAGATACCTACCTATTTTCATCTGCAAACTCTCCCCTCGGGGCTCAAGCGGTCTGTTGGTGAGGTGGGCATGTGTATCATGAAATAGGCGTCCGACACACCGACCTTGTTACTCATCGGACGCGATGACATACAACTCTGATTTATTGAAAACATGGAAGCTTTCCTTCTGTCGTTCATTTTGTCTTTCTGAATCCTGAGGATTGCTCGTGCGTTCGAAACAGAGACTTACCAGATGTGGCTTCTGTGTTCAGCTATATTTGGTCGGCTCTGTACCGCAGCCAAGTGGCCGCATGTGGGTGCTCAGCAATTCGTTCAGCAGGTAGGAGTACATTAGAATAGTGTTGGATATTGTCGCCGCGGCGAAATGATAGCTGGCGATCTGGTATGTGTGGTAGTTGATTGAGGAAATTGCCGGCGAGCATCTAATTGCCCAGACAATGCCAGAAAAGGGTCTGATATATGTACGGTGTGGTAGATCTACAGAGTTCGATAATGGCGTCCCGTCAAAAAAAAAAATGAACCTCGCCAATGCATATGGTTCGATGCTACGGCCTGAGGCCGCGACCTTTGCCGACCCAGCCCACCGCAGTCAATGTTTCCTGATACTTTGAATCCGTTCCGAAGACCAGGGAAGACAGCCACGTTACCACCCCGGCGCTCGCCCACTGAAGGCTGACAGGGGCTCATCCTTGGTGTAAACAGGATTTCCGTAGCCCCACTGAGGCCTCTGCCACGGCGATCACCACCCGGGGTGAGCCCTGAGCTCTGCCAAGCTCCACCACGCCAAGTTGGTTGCGGCCAAGCCAGAGCCTAACTTCATCCCACGGGCGTCTGTTCGCAGCCCTCTCCTCTTCCCTCTCCCATCGCCCGTGGCTCATTGAGTATCCTTCTCACCTCTCGTCGGAGCACCGGTCCGCGACGACGAGGGCCGGACTGTCGCAACATGTCGACTTCTTTCGAAAAGTCCGTCAAAGGCGCTACCAAGATCAAAGTGAGCGGAACCCCTTTCACGTACAACAGTATCCGCCGCCGCGACCAGCCGAGCCCGTTAATTCGTAACGGCCCTGCGTCGAATCCGAATGCATGCTGTGGCATTGTAGCTTGCGCTGACCCAACACTCATGACAAAATAGAATGCGCCGCCCAAGTCCAAATACATCGAACATCTCCTCATCGCAACCCACTCGGGCGATGCCGGCGTTGGCGAAGTGTTTCGCTCGTTACAATACCGCCTGCGTGACTCCACGTGGACAGTGGTCCTCAAGAGCCTGCTGACGGTGCATCTCATGATCCTTGAGGGCGCACCAGACGTCACGCTTGCCTTCCTATCTAAGCATCGGAATATTCTGGGAGTCGGCCATTTCTCTGACGGTCGGTCTCATCACCTTGTCATTCGTGGGGTTCATCACGGTTCAACTGACGACGGCGCTCAGCTCAAACCCAGGGTCGCAATATTCGGCATTACGCAAACTACTTGTCCGAACGCGCACGAGGCTATCGCGAGACCAAGACGGACTGGGTCCGCGCAAACGATTCTAAACTGGAAAAGTTGACGGTGGAGAAGGGCCTGCTGCGCGAGACGGAATCTGTCCAGGCTCAATTGGCGGCCTTGGTCAAATGTGATGTGCGTACGAATTCTTGCCGCTCATGGAGGGATCTTTGCTGACGTATTTATTCCCAGGTACTTGAGACCGAGCCTGAGAACGAAATCACTGTAGCCATATTCAGACTCTTAGTGTTGGACTTGTTGGCACTTTTCCAGGTCCTCAACCAGGGTCTCATCAACGTGCTGGGTTGGTCGGCTCCGCGACACTCGTCCTCGTCTGTATGCCTGTATTGACGTGATAAACCTAGGCCACTTCTTTGAAATGTCCAAAACGGATGCTGAGAGAGCAATGGAGATCTATCGCAACTTCACCCGACAGACAGATTACGTGGTGCAATATCTCAGCTCTGCTCGTCTGCACGAGCATCACACTCGTGTCGAGGTTCCCAAGTTAAAACACGCCCCCGTCAATCTGGGCCGTCAACTCGAGGAGTATCTGAAGGACCCAGACTTCGAAGTCCACCGACGACAGTATCTCGCCGAACAGGATGCAAAGAAGAAGGGCGTATCCGCGCGGACCGGGCAAGCCGATGTTTCCAAATCGCTGCCACAGGCGACCAGGAACAGCAACAACCCTTTCCCCACTGCCTCGAATGCCCAAACGAGTGCTCAATCGGCTGGCAGCAAGGGTGCAGATCGCGATCTTATCGACTTCTTTGGATCCATAGACCTTAACCAGACGCCAATGCAGGTCAATCCACAGCCGACCGGGATGCCTTTCCAGGTACAGCAAACAGGAATGCCGTTTCCTCAGAATGGCTTCATGTCGCAACCCACCGCCATTATTCCAAACGGTTTATTCCAGCAAAACAACGCGGGACCCTTTGCGCTGCAACAAAGCCAGCCGCAACCTCTGCAAGCCAATTTCACCGGAGCCGGTTTTGGAGGATACACACCACAACCCAGCTTCCGACCTGGTGCTTTGAGCTCGATCCCCCAGAACTCCGAGGCCACCTTCCAGACCCAGACTCAAGCTTTCCCTGCAACTCAGCAATTACCAATGCAGACCGGCCAACCCAGTCCTCTCCAGCCCATGCAGACAGGCACCAACCCGTTCCGACACTCCATGATCATGATGCAGCCGACAGGCATGCAGAGCACCCCATCATCACCACCAGCACAACAAGTGAACCGACACTCGACGAATCCCTTCGCCCGATCACTGGCCCAGCCATCGAGCATCATTCAGCCCTCGGCGCCTTTGCAGGCTCAAAATACGGGGACCAACCCTTTTGCAAAGAATAATTTCCAGCCCCAGGCGCAGAACACGCAACCATTAGCGCCCCAATCGACCGGCGCGACCAACCCTTTTCGTCACGGCCCATTTGTCAATCACAGTACCGGCATGGGGTGGCAGCATAACCAGGGTGTCATCGGCGGCGGAATAGATCAGCTCACGACGATCCCTGTGTTTCCGCGTCCAGCTCAGCAGACCCCATGGCAGCCGTAGGCTTTGCTCGAATGGTGCCCCTCTGGTATCAATTTCTTTGGTTTTCAGTTTCATTGTTACCTCGCGTGGTTTCAGTACCTCCAATTGTTATTACCTGGGATTGTCTTTCTTGATCGCATCAGCGAGGCGTTAGGATGAGGAGGAGACATGAGAAGGAAACATTAGTAGCTTAGTAGTGCAGACATGGTTCAGATTGTAGCTTGAATGAAGGTGGTCGAGCTATATTTTTAAGCTGGCGTAGGGAAATGACTTATTGCAGCCCCCATGAAAGCTCCCTTTGTTCTGT
The DNA here is from genome assembly GCA_030787035.1 of Aschersonia sp. MBC 877. Taxonomy (NCBI): domain Eukaryota; kingdom Fungi; phylum Ascomycota; class Sordariomycetes; order Hypocreales; family Clavicipitaceae; genus Aschersonia; species Aschersonia sp. MBC 877. The sequence continues at coordinate 84,281 of JARJUA010000059.1, read as the reverse complement.
GTGAAGCAGAGCAACGGAAGAGGCCACGATGCCGAGTCGACGGATGTCATCTTGCACCTGAATCGACTTGTCCTGTTCTGTGAGGCGCATCGGTACAGGTCACGACGTGGAGATGGCATCGAAGTAACGTCCTTGCACCTCGATTGATCAGCTTTGCACCGCGAGGCGGAACACCACGCAGCTTATGAGTTCGAGCTGGCGGAGAAGAAAGCGTTATTGCACCTTATGAATCCGCCACGCACTATATCAGGTGCAACACCCGTGCAGAACCTGTCATTGCTCTATCAAACCCTCGTACTCAAAACGCCGTGCCTCGTAATCTTGGTCCCCCAGATCTGGGGATGAATGCAGAACGCCCCCCTGATGCAAAGAACGTGAATGAAGAAACGCTTCAACAGAGACTTCCAGTGCTTCTTGCACGATCAATGCCCTAAAAGACATCATCTGTGTCCGTTCGCCCAACCGTCACTCCTGTGGCGACAGCTTCTCTGGCTCCAGCCGTGGCTACAGCCTCTTCTGCCTTGTCTGGGCCAACAAAGACACCCAGTCCCGAGAAAGCCTCGTATAGGGCTCTAGACACGTACTCATCCGCACTGTACCCCCCGACGAGGAAGTCGTTTTTGGACCTCGCCACGTCGATCCACTCATTGTGGTACTCGCGTAGTTTCTCGGTCGACAGGTCAATACGATCCGGGGCGAGGTTCAACCCACCAAAGGGTTCGTAGGGCTTATTCTCGTCGGCTGCGGCAGCGAGACCACCGCGCGTCTTGTCACGCAGCCCCCGGATCGACAGGCTACTCGCGGGAGCGGGAGCGAAGGCATCCCGCTTCTGCATCCCGCGCTTCTTGAGCAGGATCTTGTCCACGGCCTCGCTGGCCTGACCTGTCTCTGCGCTCTCGAGTGAGTTGAGCATCTCTTCGCGGAAGCGCACCGAGCTGGCCTTCTCGTCCGCTTCTTCCTGTAGCGTCTGCAGCCTGCGTTGCCGCGCGGCCTCTTGTTCAGCCGCGAGGCGCTTTTGGCGCGTATCGTCGGATTCCCGCGCGAGCTTCTTGTTGCGCTCAATGTCGGCCTTGTGCTTGGCTTCCCATTCGGCGAGTTGGGCCTCGGCGCGGGTTTTGGCGTCGCCGTTGCCGTCTACGAGGTCGCTTGTGAGACACTCCACCATGTACAGGTACTCGTTGTAGTCGTCGAGCGTCTCGAAATCGGCTTCGACCTTGTTGAAGACTTGGCTGACGCGGCGGCGGATATCCACCTCGCGTTCGATGGTGAGGTCGGAGAAGAAGGCGGATTTGAAGCCGCGCAGGCGGAGTGTCTTGTGGCACGTCGCGTAAGGGCATTGGCTGGGCCCGTCTCTGAAGATGCGCTCCACGCATGTCTTGCACATGCGGTGGTAGCATTCTGGGTTGATGAGAAATTCCATGTCGCGGTTGAAGTAGCGTGTCGTTTTGCATACAGGGCACGTCTCATCCTGCTCGACTGGCACGTCACCACCGCCGCCACCTGTTGATGAGCTGATGCGCCCCGAGGAGACGGTGTTTGTGCCATTTCGCGACATGGCCGAAGGGGCATCTGACCGAGTAACAGCGGCTGCACGGGCGAGATGATCTTCAGATGCAGTAAGGTAGAAACTTGGGTAATCTCTGAGGATGGAACAGAAAGCTTCCCCGATATCGCGTGCTCTGCTGTGCTGGATGGAGGCACAGAGCTTCTCCCCAGCTTTGTCAGCCTCGAATACGTCGTGCAGTTGGCGGTGGAGTAAGGCGGTACCTGCTAGGCGTGTTGCTGCTCTCCAAGACTCCGCTTTTAGCCAGGCTCGCTGCCCCTCCATCGAGCTTTGTGCCTTCTTCCTCAGCCATCCCTTAGACCCAAGCTCGAAAGGAAAAAAATAAGCTGTCTTGTATTTCTCCATCATCTTCCTTCTCATCACCGCCGTACCTTGTCTAAGCTTCTCAGACTGTGATCAGGAAACCATGGACGACATCAAAGGTGCGCAGCTTGCTGACTTTTCCTTCTCTTTCCGTCACCGCCACGTAACTTCTCTACGATGCCCGACGCAATGCACCGCATTACATCTCAACTTACTGACCTTGCGCTTGCAGAGCCAACTCCCGCCGAAGAGGCCGCAGCTCGTGCCAAAGAGGAGGCTGAGCAGGCTGCGCTCCCGTACAAGTGGCAACAGACTATTCGTGACCTCACCGTCACATTCATCGTACCGGGCAACCTGAAATCGAAAGATCTGGTTGTCGATATACAAAAAATGAGCCTGACGGCGGGCGTCAAGGGCCAAGAGCCAGTAATCAAGGTACATCCATATGAGCCGCGAAGACGAAACCCTCCACTTTCCGTCTACTCAGACGAAAGCAACGCATTATGTTGTCGAGGTTTTCAACTGCTGACCGACATGGCATGATAGGGTGACCTCCACCGCGGTGTGCTGAAGGACGACTGCACGTGGACCCTGTCGACTAACAGCGACGGTACCAAAACGGTCGAAATTCACCTCGAGAAGATAAACGACGCTGAATGGTGGGCGCATGTCGTTACCTCGGCCCCCATGATTGACGTGACCAAGTGTCAACCCGAAAACTCAAAGCTCTCCGAATTGAATGGCGAGACCCGAGGCATGGTGGAAAAGATGATGTTTGATCAGAGGCAAAAGGAGGCGGGCTTGCCCACATCAGAGGAACAGAAAAAGATGGACATCCTGAAGAAATTCCAGGCACAACATCCTGAGATGGACTTCAGTCAGGCAAAGTTTAGCTGAAGTGGCGAAAGCTGAGGCACAACGCTTCTTGGTTGGGTCGGGCGGCCTTTACACGGCCCTCTGTTCTCCTGGGGCATGAATATGGCTTCCCCCAAGGTGATTGGGGTGATAGTACACCAATACAACCATGCGTTACTTCGGTTCGAGCGCAGCGTCCACTCGTTCCAGGAAGGCATTCAAGTCTTTCAACTGCTGAAGAAGGCCGCCGGTAGAACTGTTCGGGCTTATATGATCTGATATCTGTGCCAGGACGAGGTCGAGATTGCCCAACTCAGCCTTCCTTTCGGCGGACCTCGATAGCTCGGGGGCTTCTCGGCCCTGCTCTACGGCAACGTCAATGTCATGCATGAGAGCTGACGCGTTGAGACGAGACTAAGAATAAAAAATTTCAAATCAGATGCTGTTCATGACTGACGAATATCGGAATGGACCACTGACTGTAGACTCCTTGCTGTCGGCCTCATACTTGATGCGGATGGCGTCCATGCGCAGAGCAACCTGTTCGCGCTCAGCTTTCAGTCGTATTATTTCATCCCGCAACGCGAGCTTCTCCTTTTGGACGTGGCGAAGCCGTCTTCGCAGGGAGTGCCAATGGTTCAGATGAATCGCCTACAAGGAGTGGTCCGTCAAATCAGTCATTAACGCCATGTTTTCGTGTGTCGTAGAACCAACTCACGTGCTGCAGAAGTCGAGAGTTCAGCTCCTCTCTATATGCACCAATGGCCCTCATCTGAATACGACATTCTTTCTTCTTATCCGGGTCGTCAGACGCGCCCGCCACGCGTTGCAACTGATCCAGTGTTGAGTTAATGACCTCTTCACAAACCTGCGCAAAGACGTCCACGACTGTCTCACCGCCCCTGTTGGCAAACGGGATCTCTTGCTGGAGCTCGTCCTCGTCTTCAGCATCTCTGGGGAAGTTGTTGACGAATCGTTGTATGGTGATCTCGACGGCTTTGTCGTCATTTTGCTCGCTGCTGGAACTGAGCTGTTTTTGGCGAGAGCGTTTTGGCATTGGCATTGGCCGCTTTGTCGGCTGTCTCTGCCTGGCTGGGCTGGAGCGGCTGCGCCTAGGTGCTGCTGAGGAAGTGTCTTCGTTGACGGGGCTGTCGTCGGATTCCTGCGACGTGAGGCTAGCATTGGGACGTTTACGGCCGATTACTTTAGAGGCTTCCCTAGCAGAGATGCCCACGGCATCTTCGTCGGAACGCCCTGATTCCTCGGTCACCTCTGTCTCGTCCAATGCTTCTCGTTGTGGCTGCGACGGGGCTTTGGCTCTAGATGCTTGTTCTCGTTCGGAATCTCCACGGGCACTTTGTAGAATGGGCTGCTGGAATCCTCGGTTCGGCTCACTTCGGGGGTTCTTCCGTGCCAGTGGAGACTCGGAACGCTGGTCGCGGCTTGTTGACGGGCTCGATGAGGCGCGAAATCCTGTGGTCTGTCGTCCGATATCCTGGTGGACAGGAATGCGTCGTCGGTGCCCGCTGCCCGGTTTCTTCGGCGGACTCTCCGTCACCTCTTCTTCAAGTTCTTGACGGGGTCGTTGGACGGCCGAGGGCAGGGCGCTGGAAGGTGCCCGCAGAGGTTCCGGCTCGTCCAACTCGATCGGCTCGTCCAACTCGATCGGCTCGGCCTCATAACGCGGTGTTGGTAGCGCGCTGGATCGTTCATTATACGAGCGTGGAACTTCCGAAGCTGCATCTGGACTCCTATTCTGCTCTTCACTTTCTTCGCGGCTGGTCTCTTGCCTCGATGCCTCGCTCCCGGCTGGTGATGACGCGCGAGCCGTTGTGATTTGGGGAGGCGGAGCCGTCTGCGCGGCTTCATGCGGAGAGCTGGAGCTTCGGACCGGCTGATCGGGAGCTATGGCTTGGACATCGAGGTTGAACGTGTCATCACTGCCGACCTGCGCGCGTCTACAACGTATCAGCTATGGAACGGCGGGGGTGACATAAAAGATGGATCAACGTACTGAGCGCCTCGCAGTCTTTGTCCGAGCCGATCCTCGCGGCCTTCTCGTCCTTGAAATCCATTGTCAGTGCGAGCTCTAGTGTGGTGGCGTGAAGACGCGCGGAAAGGATCCTACTTGAGGCCATTCTGGGGTTGGTGAAGGAAGCTACATTCTTCAGGCCCTAGGGCGCGTCTGCCAGTGCGGCGACAATGACGTTTTGTCGCGTGGGTGGAGGAAAGCGGGGCGGCCGCAGGACAGAACAGGATCCGCGTGCAACGGAACCGATCAACAATGATGCTAATTGCACAGTTACACCGCGAGCACCTGTTGATTTGCACAAGGAGGCAAAGCTTAGGTGTCTGTTCTTCAGCATTAAGGGAATCGTTGTAGGAGATTTTATTGTAGACAATTTTCCTACTCAAGTCACACAGGCCATAATTGCTCCCAGCACCAGGCTAAGCAGTGGACACCTCATAGAAGCTCGCCAAACACGTTTCCCTGAGTACGAAACTGTCCTGGCGACACGCCCATCTTCCGTATATTCATTGATATCAAGAACATATCGCAGTCGTGAGATCCCAAGCAATCATTATTCATGACACCCTAATCGACTTGTTCTCCGTCAACAAGACAAGCATAATCAGGGTCCGCGAGTCAGCCGCTGGGATGACTTACTTTACCCAGCGCCTGCAGACAGCCTGACAGGCTACAGGCTCTAGCCTGGTCAAGCCATAAGTTACAACACACGTTGGCCCCTTCACACCTGACACCATCAACCTCAACGGTCACTTTACGCTTCGACGACGTGGCCCATCCGTTTGCGCCTCATCGCAACCGCCTGTTTCCTCGCCCACTGAACACAACGCCCACCACGCCCTGCTCGGGAGTCGGAGCCGCTCGAGCCAGCAATCATGGTATCGTGGAACGTAAGTCGACGTCCAAAGACGAAACACCGCCTCGTGTCGCAGACTCCTTTGCCTGCATGGCGCGCCCACGACGGCTCGCGACATTGAATCCGCAACCGCCACTGACCACGTTCGCTCCCAGGTCTTTCGAATCCTCGGAGACTTGTCTCACCTCTCTGCCAAGGGCATCCTCATCTTCACCATTCATCGAAACAGAAGCGCCGAGGGCGTTTCGCTCATCACGCAGGCACTGTATGCCGTGGTCTTCTGCACACGATATCTCGACATCTTCATCGAGACAGTACCGTGGAATTTCGTCTTCAAAATCATCTACATTGTGTCTTCGTTCTACACCTTGTTTGCGATGCAGTGGCTGTTCCCTCGCTCGCAGGAACGTGAGCTCTCATGGAAGATGGGCGCGGGCGTCTTGACCATCGCGGCAGTCCTGTCACCCTTCATGATGATGATTTTCGAAAAGCACTGGGGGTTCCGAGCGGTTCGTATTCCACCCAGCCTCCCTCCTCCCCCCCTCAATTACGACAACCATGCAAAGAACAGGCAACACGTTCCGCTGACCAGCCCTTTGAAAGTGGATGTGGGTGTTTTCCGAGATCCTCGAGTCGGGCTGCATCCTCCCGCAGCTGCTCCTCCTGCGACAAACGACGGTGCCCACCGTCATCAACTCATTCTACCTGCTCGCCCTGGGCTCGTATCGAGGGCTCTATATCCTCAACTGGTTCGTGCGCGAGCTGGACATGGTCGGCAAGAAACCCGACGTCATCGCCGTCATCTTCGGCTCCATCCAGACAGCGCTGTATCTCGACTTCGCCTGGGTCTACTATACGCGACAGCGCGTCAAGCTTCGGGGCGGGGGCATCGTCGACGCCGACGACATGCGACGCGGGTGGCTCCTGCGGCGCATCTTCGGCAATAAGTTCGAGGCGCACGACGACGAGAGTCACCCGACGTTGCGTGGCGAGAGGGGCGAGCCTCGTGCTGCAGGACCGGGCTGGACCGCTCGCGGTGTCTCCGTCAGCGCTGATGAGGGGGTCCTTGATGATGGCCACGGGGACCAGGACGGTCTGATGCAGGGCGTTGATCCAGACGAAGGGATGCAGGACCCGGATGAATTGGCCAAGGCACTGGATGACGATGACGACGAGGGTATTGCGACGTCGTCGTCGAAATCGGGCAGTGGGGGACCTGCTCCTGCTCCCAATGGGATGCGTAGCGGTGATGAGTGGCGAGATTAGAGAAGTGCGGCCACGACCGGGACGGGGAGTCGCACGAGCGCGGGTATCTGTTTTTTGCATCATCTCAAAAAAAAAGGAAAAAAGTAGCGCGCGGTTTTCCTGCGGGCATTTGTGCCGTCTCCCATTGTATATTGAGGAACACTGTTGAAATAGAGCCCTCCATACAACTTGCGGTAATCTTAACCTCGCGTGCCATGCATTTACTCCTTTGCTTGTCTTAACCATTCGTACCTACGCAATCTAGGGCGAAGCGATCGTGCATGATATATGAGCGACGTCAACTCAGGCGAAACAGTCACAGGACATGCCAGAAGCAGACGGAGCGATGGGCTCATGTTAGTCATTATGGTGAGAGAATCTATCAACCCCGATGAGGGGGACATTGTCCTCGAGGGTCAGAGACCGCATGGCCCCTGCGTCTAGGTACGCTATCTAGCGATCTGTTCGCACCGGGAACCGGACGCCTTGTATTCCGTGTTGATTAAAAACTGTAGGGACTGCAGCTCTTGCAAGTCTCAAGTTGATGTTGCGCCAAGCCTATTCCAAATTGCATATGCCAAAAAGAAGAAAGGAAGAGAGAATGAAGAACGAACGCCGAGAAAGAAACACCAAAATGTGGACATGAAGACAAGGAGCTCGCAGAGAGCGACGAGGGCTCGGCAAGACAGCTGTTCGGAAAAAAAAAAAAGAAAGAATCTCGACAGAGGCTTCGACAGACTGGCTGTCGCAGAAGAACAAAGCTCGTCATAACTTTGACAATGGCGATGCGGATGTCGCTGCCCTCGTACAAGGCTCACATGACGAAACGCCGTTCGAATTCGCGGTACAGTTTTGGGCTGATTTCGTCACTGCTCATGCCTTGGACCTCGATCAGAACCCCTTTCTTGGCATAGTGCTCCAGTAACGGCTCGTTGGCCTCCTCGAACTTCTGGAAACGCGCGCGGTAGACATCCTCGTTATCGTCGGGCCGTTGGACGAGCCGCTCGCCCGTGACGTCGTCCTGGCCGGGCACGATTGGCGCATTGAAGGTGGTGTTGTATATCCGGCCAGAAGGCTCATGGACCCAGCGCCCGGCGATGCGCTCGAGCAGGACGGAGAAGGGCGTCTTAATGGACACGGCGAGATTGATGGGCACGATGTCGTCGAGCGTATGGGCCTGGCTGGCATTGCGTGGATAGCCATCTAGAATGAAGGACGCCGATGGATCGTCTGAAGCTATGCGCCCGCGACTGCCAGGCATGGCGAAGGCGTCGAACGCCGACATGTCGGGGGCGCATCTGGATTCGGTACTGGTGGCTTCTGACGAGAGGGTCATGACGTCCGTCTGCAGCCATCCGCGGTGACGTAGCTCGCTCGAGATCAGGCGCAACATGAGGTCGTCAGCAACAAGGCCGCCCGCTCTCATGGTGCTCTCCGCTTTGATGCCTGCGAGAGGAAAGTCAGCCGAGCTCGCCTGTGCTCCATCCCTTGCGATTCGGGGGGTGACAGCTCACCGAGAGGAGTCTTGTTCTTGACATTGTTGCGCAACAAGTCGCCGGTGCTGATGGACGCGAGCTGCGGAAAGCGCTTGAGCAGACGCTCGCTCTGGGTGCCCTTTCCGACACCCGGGGCGCCCACGAGAATGACTCTGGCGGCTCTGTTCAATTGCATTCTATGGCGTATGTGATGCCGATCGGTACGGCCCTTGTTGGCCTGTCTTGAGAGAGAGATATATATATATATTTCGGACGATGATGTGTCGCTCAGAAATCAATGAGATGATAGATGCAAGCAAGGCGATGGCGGATGAAGGGAAAACAAAAAGAACAGAAGAAACGCATGAAGCTGGAAATGAGTGTTCAAGAGGAAAGAGGGGCGGGCAGGAACTGGTCTGGAGGGGGAAGAGAGGCTAGCGGTGCAGGGATCCCCATAAGCAGATCGGCGTATTGGAGGGGGGGGGCTGGGGAGCTGACCAGTGGTCGCGCGGGCCACGAGGATTAGGAACCCTGGGCGCCCGTACCAAGGTTCGAATGGTTTTGTTGAGAAAACGTGGGGGAAGGTCGTACTGGCAGCCGCGCTATCCCGCCTTCACGCTTTACCGTCGGCGTATGATTCAGTAACTGAAGAAATCACAGATATAGCAGCACAACAAAAGTCGCGAAATACTCGTCACGGCAGCTAGTTGAATGCATGCAACGGAAGGGGTCAGAGCGACACACAGCATGGACAAGGTGCCTCGAGACGGCCTCGAATTCATAAAGTAAGGTGATCATACCGCAATTTGGCACTAGACAATCACACTTGCGGGAGCCTCTGCCCACCTCTGAACGGAATGTGCAGCAGGGTCCTTGACGTCCGAGTCCCCAGAATCAAGGCTCAGAGTTTAAAGAAGGGAGGAACCATTAGGCGCTTGTCCAAGATTCGAGACACTTGGGAGCTTGGGAAAGAAATCATTGCCCCAAGAGAAGTGGAGATTCGTCCTGGCGGACAAGAAACAGCCGTACATGGGCCTCGATGCCGCTCGAGGTATCATATCAGAAAGAGCAATAAATGGGCATATAGTGTCAAAGGGGGCGCGAACGAGAGGGGGATAAAGTGGCTTCAAGACAAAATGAAAGCACGATGCCGCAACCGTAGCCGTTGTCATCTCGTTCTTGACAGTGGTAGCCGTTTCTAAACATCCAGCAGCCTCTGAAACACTCTACACGAAAGGAGAACATCGCCGCCATAAGAAAATCGACTTACCTGATGCTGCGTTGAGCGAGGCCGAGACCGCATGTATGTATGGGTTTGTCAGACTTGATGTCGAGGAATCAGCTCGAAATTCTGGATTGGGCTCTGCCGCCCAGCACTACGTGGAAGGACATCGATACTGAAGTTTGCCACAACCTTGATGCCATGTCAGTGGATCATCGGTGCACTTCCGCAACAGTCGCAAGACCTCACCTGGCACGCAGTGACCTTGTGACCCTGACTGACGGCTCTGACAATCAAGACTACTCAAACGAAGGGGGAATTCGACACCGTGGACTTTAGCAGATCCCGACAGACCGTCAACTTTGACCATTCCCGTCCCGACTCTGAGCCCGGGGCAAATGCCATAAAGGTTCTCGTCGCCTACCGCATCGTAACCCCTATAAACCTGAACTCTCAGCTCGAAACCGTGTCGAGCCACTTTATTTTATGAGAACTCCATCTCCCATCACGAAAACAACATGAAAGACCGTGTAATTGCAGAAAATGAACTCAGAGCCCCCCTGAGCCTTGCGAGATTCCTCATAGCAGGTCATATCATGGAGTCGAAGGCTCTTGTCTGATAAGAAAACGGTGTGGCTACTCACCCCCGCTTGCTGAGCTGCCGACGCCGACGGGTCGAACGTGTTGAGCTTTGTATACAATGACGCCGAATCCAGTCTGGGACCCAGGAACAGAACCAGGACGAGAGGAATAGGGCGAGGAAATCTTTAGCTCGTCTCAAGTCTAGACTTGCCCATTTTCACTCTGTAGGAACGATGGCTTGTGCGGCCGGAAGATGGATGGATACATCGCAAATGTCACAATAGCCAAATGATACAATTGTCAGCGAAAGGAAGGAACCAGAATCCATGGCCGATTAGAGGACGAAGCCCGTTAAGCAGTGCTGCGGCAAATGTTTACAGAAGCCCAGCGGCCGAAGGCAAAATGCTGCACGATAAGAACGAGTCCAGGGCCGTCACTGACGAGGCGTACCTCACCGATTATTGTTTCCATTGACAAAAGACCGCATCAGCATGAAGGGAGCTTTTCATGTTGGCCACAACCTTCTCGCCTCCATCTTTTACTTGTCCGGACCCCCGCCTTTTCCCCTCCCTTCCCTGATTGTCATGGACAAGGACTTGTCAGACTCCTTTCAAAGGTACATTCTCAAACGCTTGGACCAATGCTCTTGGAAGCGGTCGGGAAGACAGGGGCCCGGCCGCTCCCCCAAGAAAACATTATTACTACTCCTCATGACTGGTCTTGAAATGATCGAACACGCAGCACTACAACATCGTTCATCTCAAAGCCGACCCCGCATCAGTAAGTCAATATGAGCTCACCATCTAAGCCACCTCGCGTGTTGGAGACGGCACAAAAGCAGGATCTGACTTGGGAAGGCGGGCCGCGTGTCTTGCTGCCCTTGGCTGGCTCTGACTACGACTTTCATCCCGGGAAGCAGTCAGCCACGTCACTTGCCGAAGCAGGCCTTCTCGACCAGTAAAAAGTCGTGCTATGTAAAGTACACATGGACGTGGTGAGCATGGAGGTACCCATCATCTCAGTCCGCGGGTAACCCATCGAGAACACCAGCAATGAACGTGTATGGGCTCGATCATCCCATCGAAAGAAAGCACCACTCCTTCTCCCACAGCCCTCTCACCTCCTGGACTGAAGCTGCAGTTAGGGTCAGCCCATCCTAAGGGCTTACGTCGGGCTTGGTCCGGGCCCTTAATTGCACCATGAGATCTTCATTCTCCTTTATCGACATGATGCCCAGTACGGGTTTGCCCTCTTCGGCCGCAGGCAGGGACTGGTCGCCGTCCAAGCCAACGTCAAATCGGTGGAACAACATGGCAACGAACAGCATGACTGATCGCTTCGCCACATACCTTCCCGGGCACATGGTGGCTCCTCCGCCAAAAGGTCTCCATTTGCCGCTCTGAGTCAGCTTCTTGTTCCTGAGAAACCGATCATGCACAAAGGACTCGGGCGCCGGCCCAAAAACATCCGGGTCAAAATGCAGTTGTCGGTAGGGAATCATGAGCCGGCTGCCCTTGCGCAGAACGACGCCCCCAATGACAGTGTCCTCGGTGACGAAGCGCACCGAAGCCGAGTAGGCAGACCACCGAATCGTCTCGTTCCACATGGCTTCCAGTTGCGGGCACTGACGGTGCAGGTACTCCAAGTCAACAGACCCGTCGGACCGGAAGGCTGCATCAGTCTCCTGTCTGACGACTTCAATCAGATGCGGTTCTTGGAGAATGTGGCTGATGAGCCAAAAGGCCGCCTTCCTTGTGTTGGTATTGATGCTGTGATCCTAGTCAGCCGCGCGCGTCACCTTCCGCATTGGCATGCTCCTTCTCCAACGGACGCCTTACCCCCAGTATATAATGACAAACATGGCTGCAATGTCATCGTCATCGATCCCAAGGGCACGCATCTCGTCCTCCATAGTCTTGGTGAACCAAGCATCTCCTGTGCGCTGGGTCTGGGGTATCTGGATGTATGTTTTCAGCGCGCGCTGTATCGCATCGCGAGCGCGCTTCATCTTTCTGGCGAAAACGTCGGGATACTGATAGAGCACCTGCCAGCTCAGCTCGTCAAACGTGATGAAGGTCTCTGGAAGCTCGGGATCGATTGAAGTCATCGCGTCCCCAAAGTAAGCTTGCTGCCCTGCCTTGACAAAAAAGTCGGAGCACCAGCGCATGAGTGGCAGGACGATGTCCTGACCGCTCGCGCGCACGGCGTAGGTACACGTCTCGCGGAGGCTGTCGAGACGCACTCGACTTTCGAACCATCTTAGAAAAGATCTCTCAAGACAGTCGAGCCTGTCTCCGGGAAAAAGCTGATGGATGTGCATTTGGCGAGACAGGACAGCCAGGGGCTGACCATGGGGATTCGGAAACCCCTGCTTGTCGTCTGGAAGTGGAATGTACATGGTCCGGACGCAGGATTCCGAGCCGCCACAAGCGCTCATCAGGGCCTGCACAAACTCTTTAAAAGAGAGTGTGTGAGTGTTACGATACGCTTCTGCGACATCTTCGGACTTGGTGATGACGTAGAGCTTCGAACCCGCCAGGGTGAGGGCAAATGGTTCATTCGTATTGCCAAAGTACTTCCTGTGACGCGGGTCAGACGTTTTCCAATCTATTTGCAGGAAGGAGGGACCAGTGGTCACGGGTGACATCTGACCTCGCGTATGAGAGAAGGGCGTTGGAGTTGTGGAAGAATGCTCGTCCATGACCTGCAGTGCTTGTTGAGCAACCACGTCCGCCCAAAAGACATCGGAACTGGCTGACCTAAAACTTGATCAGAGGTTAGTTGAGGGCACTCTCTGCTCTGTGTAGAACAATGAACCTACTTGGGACCCAGTAGGGCACCTCCAAAGGGTCGTCCGGGTTCATCCACGGTGATATTGTGAATCTCGACAATCGCCAGACGAACCAGCCGAGGGCCAGGCCGGCAACAATACAGAAGGGAACATGCCATCCAGCCCATTCCAGGCAAAATGACTCCAGAGCCAACTGGGCCTGCGACTTAAGCGACTGCAGCAGCATTTCAGCTCGGTTGAAAGTTTTCTTTGGCTAGGTTGAATCAAAGCGCCAAGGGTGAAAGGTGGGCATGAAGAAGGTGTGTGTAACGGCAGCAGAAGGATGAAAAAGAAATCCTTGGACACAAGATGCGCCGGGGGAAAGTCTCGGCAAGCTCGAGAATATCCGCTTTCTCGCCGGTAAGTCATGTCGTGACGGCACGCTGACGCCACCGTCATGCACCCTCGCTCCAGTTCTGACATGATCGGCATGCGAGCGACCAACCAGATGTCATCGTCGAACGAAGGATACAGAAGAGATACTGCTGTCATCAGTGGCGTTAGTACGTGGAGGCCGAAGCGAAAAGCATGTCAGCACACGTCGTGCTTCTCTTCTTGAACGGCCATATAGTCAAACCACAAAGTCATGTCACCATACAATCTCGTGAAGACGCACCGAGCAGTAAAATAGAAGTGCGTGGTTTGTGAGAGCCGATGAACTTGCCTCTTCCTTCATTCACAACCTGAGCAGTCGAGATGGCCCTCGTGGGTGATTCAACCGTCTTCACACGGCTCATGGCAGCGACAATTCGATTTCTCATTATCGGCACGTTTTTCATGGCCTGCAAACTTGTCTGGATACGTCGCGTCGGTAGCCCGCCTTGTTTTGCTGAAAGATTTTGTTTCTGACTGCTACCTACAGGGCGGCTCATACCTCATCCGCCGCGTGGAAGGATTGATGTATCTATGCTTCGGACCACAGATCATTGAGCACGCTTACAACCAGGTTCGCCACCAAAAACCGCAGGTCTTCTCACATACTGACATGGAAAGGCCAATGGTCAACCTTTCTGGGTTTCGACGCCATCGAACGATCATCTGCTCGTCACGTCTCATGAACTATTGAAAGAGATCGTCAACGCTCCCCCCAATGAGCTGTCACTGCACGCAGTCGCCAAGGAGGTGAATTAATGGATTCTTGGAGAGTTCGTTCATTATGGCCAGCTGACTTTTGGACGAAGATTTTACAGCCGAAACATACCATGTATGGATTCGAATGGCAGGACCAACGCGGTCCAGAGGGCATTGGATTTGCCCATGCTCTGAGGAGCCTCTTGACGCGCCATCTGCCCGAATTTCAGCCTCATCTGGAGCGCATCCTCACCGAGTTTCTGTCAACGCGTCTTTCCAAGACCGAAGAAGATGGCATGTACTGCACCTAGCTCTGGATGTCGTCTTTGATGCTAATGACGATCACTTTCAGGATGCACACGTGTCAAGCTTTTCCCCATGATCAAGGAGCTTGTCACCAGAATGAACTGCTTCATTTTTTTCGGTGAAGAACTTTGTAGGGACATCCTCCCCATGATCTGTTGTTTTGACGCGTGCCTCTGACTGGAGTGCAAGCGAGGAACGCCGAGTTCACGAGTGCAGCCCTCGAATTCCCACAGGCCGTCATCTTTGCTGCGGAGTTGTTGCGGATCACACCCAGCTTTCTCCATTCTTTTGTCGCCTCCATGGCTACCCAAAGACACAAGGCTGCAGAGACACTTCACGGTTACTTGATTCCTGTTGTGGAACAGAGGCTTGCAGCTCGGGGAGTACTTTGTCCGGCAGCCCCGGTTCGTGCCAGGACGCCGCCCTTTCGCTTTTGCCTTTGCCCATATCCCTGCAGTAGCTGACGGCCTCATCAGAATGACTGCATGCAGTGGCTCATTGACACGTCGCCGTGGAAGAATCCGTGGAGCCCGGCAAGAATGGTGGGCGAGATCATGGCCGTTTGGTTTGGGTCGCTGCACCAGCTCGCCATGGTGGGAGTCCATTTGTCTATATCGCGCATACTGGCATCCTGTTGACTGACAAATGTAAGACGACGACTTTTGCCCTCGAGGACCTATGTGTTCACTCGGAATACGTCGCACCGCTGCGAGACGAGGCCCAGGCGCTCTTCCTCGACACAGGAGCAGATAGAAACGTCAATCGTCTTCCCCTGCTGGACAGCTTCATCAAGGAATCCATCCGTTGCAGCAGCTCTGACGCAGGTAAGCTTACTGGGGTTTCCATCCAAGCTTATCTACGTGGTCCTCTGCTGATTGCTTCTTGTCACAAAGTCACATGCAGACGCAAGGCCCTTGTGCATTATACTTTTCGTGACGGTACAGCCGTCAACAAGGGTGACTGGGTTTGTGTTCCTCAGCGTGCCATGATGCAGGATGGTAGCCGCTTCCAAGACGCACGGACTTTTGATGGCTTCCGTTCTGCTCGAATCCTTCTTCAGCCCGAGCAGCTAGAGTTTGCTAAAATCGCCAACAAGACAGGGTCAACACTGACGGAAGTGAGCTACGACTGGCCAATTTGGGGCCTAGGAAAAACGGCATGGTGAGTCTCAAGCCCGTGCTTGCTGATATGGCAGTCCCCAAAACTGCCGCATTGGTTCGTCCTTGACCGTGGTTTCGCCGCTTACGCATCACACAAAAGCCCCGGCAGGTTCTACGCCAATCTCGTAGCAAAGCTCGTGCTGATTCACATCTTGGACGAATACGACTGTGCTTTGCAAGATCCTATCGCTTCGAGATCACGGGTGTGGCGGTCAAGCATCGTCCCAAGGAATAGTACAATTGGCGTATTTCGCAAGCGCTCTTCGTCATTCCCTCCCGCCAACGCAACGTGAGTCGGGATCTCCCTTCTGAAGCCGATAGTTTTAGTACATTTGAATCAAATGAGAAGGATCATCATGGTGGCTGTCAACCCTTGCCATGGGGGGTGAAGTGCTCGGAATCCACACATCTGCAGCCTTGTTATTGCTCGTCACGTCGTTGCATCGGGCGATGAAGGAGGGACCTGCCTCATTCTCGTTTCAAAGGATGGGAGCCCTGATGAGCTCTGCATGGAACTGGATCCATGACGCACAGCGGCGGAACCCCGCTTCACCATGCCAGGGCGAGTGACTCCAACAAGTAGGAGGACCTCTGACTTGTATTCGAGATTGCCAAGCAGCGCTTGACCGCTATCGTTTTTCTGTAATTTATTTTCGTTGCTGCCTCTACATCAGACAGATATAAGCTCCATGTTTCCCGTGGAAGATTCCAGACAAAGACAAACCTAATCTTGATCAAGACCTCAGTAGAGGGCCTTGACGCGGGTGAAAAGGAAGTGGACCACCTCGTCTCTTCCTTTCCGAGGGCTGACCACAAGAAGGGGCCGAAAAGCTGGGGCGAGATGACGTCTGGTGTTCCTCTGCTGGAGGCGAGCATACGTGGCACTGACGGTGCGCTTCGACCTTTTGATGATGCGTGTTGTAGACTCTCCAATCAGTGACGCGGATAAACGAATGTAACCGTACGCCCCGAAATGCTTCGGCCTTGCGTTAAACAAACGGTGAGACATACAGCGCGATGGATCACCTCCAAACCGGTCGTCATATTGGGGGCGTGAGATATTTGAATGAAGACATTGGTCTCTTGAAAGCAGATGATTCTGCCCCCCAAAATACAAGCCAAGGATTCTGCCCCGAAGATGATGTAAGACGAGCCGGTGGCGACGAGATTGGCTATCAGCTTGACGATTAGCATTAGAATGTGGCGACATTGGAGAGATGAGGTGCAATCCCAATCAGCTTCAGCGTCTCTCGCCAGTTTTCTTGCTGTATTTGAGACGTCCTGGTCCTTAGCTATCGGTACGATCAGACATAGTCCGTGATAATAGCTTGAGTTTCTCGAGAGAAACACAGTTAAATACGCATATAATGTAGCAAATACCTCCCGGAACTGATTCATGTCTGATCCCCGGCGGCGTGCCGCCGCCAGGTCACATTCCTCAGCTGTCCGCCGATGCACCTCTTGCGCCAGCTATGATCGCAGTGGCGACGATTCTGACCTCGACTTCCTTTGTATTCGTCGCTTGTCGAACGTTTGTCAACTTTCGTAAGCTGAACTGGGCAGACTGTCAGTTCTTGCACTCGCGCTCGGATGCTGCTCAGCTCCATTTGCTAGTGTATAATATGGATATGACATCCCACGTTCATGATCATTGTGAGCGCCAAGCTCTTCTGGGCTGGCGGTTTGATTGCCCACACTCTTCCTACCCATCGCCTTGAGCTGCACAAGTAAGAGATGCAACGCGTTTGTACGTCGAAGAAGGGAAAATCTGACATGATTTCGTTTCTATGCCGAGGGCATTAATCGTCAAGGTCAAGGGTGGGAGAAGACATTGCCCAGATTCATCAAGAACACAGCCTCTAAGGACCTGGACCGTCAGCACCGAAGCAAGACATAGGTGGCATGGTGCTGCTCGCTTTGTGATCTTCAATAATAGCTTCATCGATTGTCTACGAACCTACCGTCGTTGGCCGGCCGCCCAGCTCACAAGAAACAAGCTCGATCGCGATTTTGAGATCAATGACGAAAAAAATAAAAAAAAATGGTGCTGCCCGTCTTCACCCGCGGCGCAAAAGCAGCCATCGCTCACGGGAACCAGCAATGGTCATTCCATGCCTGCGACTCGAGTCTGGTAAAATTTGTAGAAGTATGAGCAGGGTGGCAAGAAAAAAACGTTGGGCGAGCAATGTATCAATTGACCTATTTGTTGAGTTGAACAAGGTTTACACAGTAGGCCTTCGAAACACTTGCCAGATCATCTCGCGCCAAGCGGCTATATCATGGCCGCCGTGATCTGACTCTTCGCGCGGCGGCACCATGAGCAGTGTGGGGGCTCTCGTCGCCTTTGCCCAACTGTTCATAGAGCTCTACTGTGACCAATGGCCGGCCAAGTCTCGCTCCGAGCGGCAGAGTCGGGTCAAGTTCTTCTGACAAGTAAGCCATTTGGTCGCCCTGTCTCAGTCCCATTTCTGCATTCAAACAGCATTGATCTAACTGCAGATACGTCGCCTCGATTGTGGGCGGCAATTGCAAATGGACCTCGCTCCCCGTAGCAATGTTTGAACCAGATGGGACCAGAACCGCTATCCATGTACCGGAAATCATCGATGAATGTCTTGATGACTGTTCTCACATCAGCGATGTCGAAAGAACGGCCTCGATAGAGACCTGCCGCAAGCCCTCCGTCAAGAGCATATATATAGTGGTCTTTACTGTTTGCTTTGTCCTCGAAGTAGTCCGCCATGCCCTCAACAATATTGCTAATGTCGCTCCCCTTTTGGTGATCACTACCGGATTGTCCGTGGCCGGCTGTCGCATTCAGCTTTGCCTCCCCTGCTTCCTCGTGTCCTTTGCAGGGTAAAGGACCATTGGATCTTTCGCATACGGGAAGGCCGCTCGGTGCTGTTGGGTGCCTGTCGCTTGCCGAGGCCGCCTGAATATCCGAGCGGATGCGAAGTAGACAACCTTGAGCGGCATTCGGCGTTTCATGTCTATTGAAGGATTTGTATGTCGGAAAGCGAACCAGCATGGGCAAGCCGCAGCACGTTTCTTTCAATTTCTGAACGGAAGGATACGACCTCCAAGCGTGCTTATCGTCGTATTGCTCGCAATGGGCTGGACAATCATCTTGACTGACACAGTGTACATTCGCGCCGGAAAGGTGATCGGCATCGTCGCCGTTGACTGCAGCATGTTGTGCGACCTGTGAACCCTCGTTAACGGCTGCTTGGCCACAGCCCGTGAACAAGACGAGCGTCATGAGCAGAAAGATCTGCCCGCGTCTGATTGACCGCATTCTCGTGATGTAGCGAGGAGTAGAGACCGTGGCCGTCGGAGACGCAAGGCCCTATTTACCTCCAGGGGAGGTTGGCTTGATATGTAAGTGGAATTAACGAAGTGCGGCGTCCGGTAGAGACAGAATGTGGTCCCTTATGAAAGAAAGGAACACCATCGCTTCCCACAACGCCGAGCCCTGGCTCCATTCCGTCGGTATCGCCGCGAATCGAATAAACCAAATGTCGATTGCAGTAGTGCTAAGCCTCATAGTCGCAGGCGTACGACAGCCCCGTGATGTTCGCTGTGGCGGCGTGAGTCAAGGCGCGTAGGATGAGGCGTTCCATGATGCATTTTGTCTCTTGTGGGAAATGAGCAATACCGCAAGGCTGAGCCTCTTCTGATATTTTTCACTGTGAGGGTCAGGAAAGAAGCGCGCTCGGCTATTAGTATGGGCGTGACTTCCCTGGCGTATATTTTATGCATTAATACAGCCCTAATGATGCAGTGATGCAGCCGGAGTGAAATAATTGTTGCAAAGAAGGATCAGCCTCGACCTCGCTTGAATTTTTCGACAGATGACATTGAAAAACCCAATTCCGACTGCTGCCTGGTAGTGACAGTAAATGAATACTGCTGGTCGTCAGTGCAGGCGTTCAAGCGCAGTAAACTTGCAGTTCGTATGGGCAGTGGTACCGTGCTTTGCTCTGCTGAATGCTGCAAGATTTGTTGGCTTCATCGACTTTGGCCAAGACCGCAAAAACCAGCTCGCAACATCATGCTTTCCTGAAGTTCGATCTGAGCCGACAGCGAAGGGCATACATGAGCCCGGAATCCACTCCTGAAGTTTTTCGCGTGGCTTGACGTAATGAAGTGCTGCAACGAACTTGCTGTGGTTGAGCGATTCTGGGGATAGTACCAACTTTTGCCAGTCTTGTCGGCCTATATGTTGTATACCGACTGCGCTGATGGGAAAGCTTGACAGCTTCGGCTTCTCCATGTGCCATAACGGACCGCTTTTCGATGCCATTGAAGTTTGTTATGGAAGGCACAATTCTCCGTATGAGCAGGAGACCGTTGATGTCACGGAAACGTAGGCAGATGAGCCAATAAGACACTGCACTATTTTCAGACATGGCGGCATTCGCGACTGCTCACTGCAAGGGAGAAGGTGTTTAGTGGTGTTCATA
Organism: Aschersonia sp. MBC 877; assembly: GCA_030787035.1. Lineage (NCBI taxonomy): Eukaryota > Fungi > Ascomycota > Sordariomycetes > Hypocreales > Clavicipitaceae > Aschersonia > Aschersonia sp. MBC 877. The sequence continues at coordinate 64,320 of JARJUA010000059.1, read as the reverse complement.
TTGATGCCAATCAGATCGACGTCTTGGCGTCAGCGAGTTTTTTGCTTGATTGAACGAAGGAGGCGACGAATCACCGCAGAAGCAGAGTGAATGCTACATGTTGACACAGCGTCTGGTACTTGGACGTCTTCAGATGTGCTTGTATCGCGTATGCATCGAAGCATTAGGCGCATTGGTGTTGGACAGCCTTGCGTGCTGATGACTATGTTGGCAAAAAATCTTGCAAATTATGTTCTTTGCGGTGACGTCAAGGCAGCGAGACCGGCACTGATGACTGTTGATGAGGGTCTTTGTACAGGGCCAATATGATCAGTGTGACAAGCAAGACCAGACGCAGCGTACTCATCACATTTGACATGGGAAGGAGGAATCGCGTCGGAATAGTCCTGATCGGACAAGAACAAGACAAAACCCGAAGGTGCTGATCCGGCTCCTTCCTAAACAAGACTGCCGAGTCATGAACCACAGATCCACCTTGCCCGCTTTTGTGGCGCCTCGGGAATGGCTGACTCGCATCCTCTTGCTCGGCTTTACCAACCATTGCCGATCCGTTCCGTCAGCCTTTTTCTCTCGTCAAGACCTCAAGTCGAGGAGAAGCGACTGCTTTGAACACGTTCCGTATAATGCGGTCAAGCTTATCGTGCGACGCGTGCAGGCAAGTCTCGCTGCTAGACGTTAAAAAGCGGACGCTAATGCAGATGAATATGCAGAAAATCCAAGATAAAGTGTATTCATGCTGGGAAGCCTCCATGCCGGAGATGCCACAAATCTGGCATCGCCGGCTGTGTCCTGACGAGACCCGTCTCTAAGACACCGTGTACTAGGCTACGGCGTCGACAAGGTGAGAGACCTTCGGAGTCGTTCCTGCCTCATGTAACGGATATAATTGCGACTCCTGCAACGCCTCCCCTGCTCCCGCACCCCTCACATAGTCGGAGTCAATCACCCTCCCTCCATCATGGTGCATCGGGGCAGCACCGGTCTCGCCCTACAGGGTATACAAAAGGCGCCGTCGATGCTCATGTTGAATCTCTAACGACTGGATTGATTCTCAAGAGCCTGAACGTTTTCATCGGCACATTTCCCGAGCTGGCCGTCATGCATCTGCCTTCTTTTACCCAAGAGTTTCAGGCCCATCGGTCACCAGAACACAAGGCGCTGCTTGGCGCGGTACTTGCCGTCACCACAGCACAATTGCTCGTACAGAGAGCTTCTTGGGCTGATCTTCTCTTGTCACGGGATGACTATGCACAGTATTCCCGGGATATGCTGAGAGATCTCATGCTTCAGCCCCCAAAAGTCCAGATAGTGCAGGCGTTGCTGGTAATTACACTGTATGAATGGGGCACCAGAAATTTCCATAAAGCTTGGGTTTACTGTGGTGAGTAATGTGTCGCCCGACGCTTGGATCAAGCATTGTACCAACGGGTTTGGCCCATGCAGGCATTGCAATTCGAATAATGCAAGCACTTCACAGCTCGCGAGTGGCCCCTTATCCTCTCGACATCACCTCGGATCGCCGGCACGACCCGGTCTCTCTCGCTATTGAGACGAGGACGTACTGGGCCTGCTTCGTCATGGACTGCATGGTGAATTCTGGCACTTATGCTCCTCCTATGCTCCCCATGTCAGAAATGGAAAGAATGAAGATACCGCGGCCTTTGAGTGCTGTGGAATTTGCCTTTGGCCCTGATGTGCCACCAGAGACAATCGGCAGTCTACGCTCGCTTGCACGATCTTCAACAGGCATGCTCGATGTGACTCAGAGTTTCGAGATTCTCGTCAGTGGCTTCTACATTTGGGCTCAAGTCATGACCTTTATTTTCAATGACGGGAGACGTGCGCCGGGTATGTGTGCCGCGCATAATTGCCCATGGGTTCCCAGCTCTCCCTGGTCTCAATCCAGGAGCCAGCTGGAAGCATGGAGAGCGGACCAGCACCGCAAGCTACACTACCCAAATTTTTCGGTCGCCGTCCACATGACTCTCGGCTATGGGGAGACTTTTGTCTACTTGAATCTCTTGTATAATGTCAGGTAAGAGAGGACTTCTCCCTGGCGATCCGTCATACTCAAAGTTGATAGCACTTTGATGTTGCATCGTGAATACTTCCCTTTTCTTCCCACGCCAGAGTCAGAGCCCAGAGGACCCGAAGATCACCCCATGCTCGAAGCGCCCGCTCCTGAGAGCTGGTGGAGTGATAGTGCATGGGAGTTATTCGGCAGCGCCGAGCGCATCGCGACTATTCTGCAAGAAGCAACAGAATGTGGCGTTCATCTGATGACGCCCTTTGCTGGATTTTGTGCCTTTTCGGCTGCCTATCTCAATCTCTATGTCTCCCGATACCCTAGAATGAACCTTGGTAGAAGTCCTCGGGGGAAAGATTGCTACGCCATGTGCCTGGAATACTTGGAAACATTCCGAGGGGTCTGGAAGATTGCTGATGGTTGGGTACGTAGCCTAATCAAGACTGTTGGCGCTTCGGATAGGGACGCTTACAATCGGCACAGATCAAAACCTTACATCACGCGTCGGTCCTTTACGATCGCGCAACGGAAGATCGCACACGCTTCCAGGGGAAGACCAGGGCGGATTTTGATGCCCTGCACAGGTCGGTCCACGAATTCCGCGTTGTGGATCGTTGGGATGAGCATAATCGTGAGATTCGAGGAGACGGCAGGCGGCCAGTGCCAACGACTGGCCCCATCACAGGTGACCAGGCCGATCTCGATACAGATGCTTTACTGGGACGATTGTTCGCCGAAGTAAGCAATGGTCTGGACGAACAGGGGGCTTGGTCACAGTGGTGGCCGGCCATTGACCAGGTGGACTTGCAAGCACCTGGGCATCAGACGACGATGGTCCCCTGAGACTTTTACAAATCAGACGAGTTTCTCTTGCCAATGTCGATGCGACTGGAGTTCTCATTCGGAACCATCTATTTACACCCGCTTCATGATTCTCTTGGTGGTCCACAATCGCAAGACCACCATGCAGAACATGGAAGCAATCGACAAGGCTCCCGCATAGTAGGCGGCTGGGCGATACGATGAGACATGAGCGTCGCGCCCGGCCAGAGAGTATAGGCTCGCCGCGATGGGCGTGCCCTGCACCATGTCAGCCGCGATAAACTCGACAATGCCAGTGCTACAAATGGGACTCACCAACAAATAGCCAACCATCCAAGTCTGCCACACCATGGGCAGCATGCCCATAATGTTTGACGTCCCAAACGAGGCGCCCACAACCAGCGGGAACAAGCTAAAAAACGATCCACAGCCTATCCCGTTCATGATGGCGAAGAAGACCAGTAGTGCTCCGCTCGTCACGAATGGCCAGATGCAGAGACAGCTGATTCCGCTTAGGGCTACAGAAATTATGATGCTGTTTATGGGTCCTAGGACCGAATCGGCAGAGAAGCCGGCTAAGAGGCGTCCGACGGCCGACGAGACGTTCCATATCGTCAGAGAAATGATGGTCAGTGAAGCTGACGCAGCGATGGATTTGGTGAAGACTGGTATGAAGTAGGGCGGAATGAAGACTGGGAAAGAAGCAAGGGCGCCACCGAGTACAAGGACCAGGAATTTCGGTTCTCGCCAACGATGCCTTGTATCTGGTCAGAGGCAATCGTTTGAGAAGGACGAGCGGGATCTGCTTACCATTGCGGTTTTGGCACCGATAATTTTGATCGGAGCGGTTGCTTGATACAACAAGCCGCTGGGAGACAGATGGCCCAAAGCATGAGGCCTAGAATGCGAAATGTCCATTCCACGCCAACCTTGTCAATGAGTTCTGTGGCCGAAACGCCGATGACTGCCGCTCCGAGGCTTCCTGCCCCATACACAACGGCCGTCGCGAGGCCTTTGTGCTTTTTGAACCATTGTAAGGGTGCAGTTGTGCAGGGCTGATTGCCCCATGTCAGTCTCAACCTTGTAAGGCATGGGGGAGTTTGAAAGATATGAAGCTCACCAGGGCTGTCAGGCCGCCACCAATTCCGAATACGACGCCGTGTGTGATGAACAAAGCCCATAGATGGCCGCACAACCAGCTCGATAAAAACTCTCCAAGGCCCAGCAAGACGGCTCCTGCTAGAGCTACCTTCCTGTAGCCCAGCTCGCGCACCATGCGGCCGACGACCATGCAGAGCGACACCATGCACGAGGTGGCGAGGGAGCCGACGAACGTCAACGTCGTAAGGGAGTATCCGAGCTCATCTGCCATTCTGGCCTGCAAGATCCCCCATGAGTACACCACACCCATGTACATGAAGAATGAGAAGGAGGCTGCCGCAACGATCAGCCAGCCGCGCCATGAGTCACAAGGAACATCATCCGGAGAGATGATCTCGGGATCCGAGCTGCCTCTCGGATTGGTCGAAGGCGGTTTTTCCGTCGTGTGGGACTGCATGATGCCGATCTTAATCTAAACCACACACAAATAGACACGACCAAGTTGGAGAGGAGGACCTCGGCAATGGACTGACGAGTCTTTGCGCGACGTCTCTCTCCCACTGCTTCTTCCTGTGGCCTTGTCTCCCCATCATGGTCCCGGGTCCGGGCCCTTCATTTATATATCTTGACTCTTGCAATATTGCTGATATACAGTGCCTGTCAATAACAGACGAGTATGGTTTCGCTCTCAGTTAAACTTGGCGACTGCGGGGCCGCGTCGGACGGATTTGATGCATGAGTCGGGAATGGTGATTGTGCGGCACGAGATGCGAAGCCGATGCGAGACCGGATGAGCGTTTCGTATTCGGCCTGGACCGGACCAGACGACGTGGATGGCAGCCGCGATCCCCGTCCCGTATCCGGTGACGGTGTCTGGTCTGGCCTTGAGGGCTGCTGCATGTGCGCCTTCTGCCTATCTTCGGCTCACAGATTGCTGCCATTCTATTCATATAAATAGATGTCAACTCGGAAGGATATTTGACGCCATGGAGGGCAAGCAAAAAGCATGACAGCTTCCAAGATGGCGCCTCACCTTGAAGACAGCGCGACCCCAGTGCCGACCCAAACCAGAGGCCATCATCTCCTGAACCGATCGTTCGCCATCCCCGGGCCGCACGTGGTCGAGTCCGCTGTCGGCAGCAACCTACATCTCGCCAATGGTCGGACAGTCATCGACGCCTGCAGCGGCGCCGCTGTGACCAACATCGGCCACGGCAACACCGACATCCTCGATGCCGTGATCCAACAAGCCCAGAAAGTCAGCTACGTCCACGCACATTCCTACACCACGGCCGTGGCCGAGGACCTCGCCGACTACATCCTAGATGGCACGCCGCACGGTCTGGAAAAGGCGCTCTTCGTATCGAGCGGCAGCGAAGCCATAGAGGCGGCACTCAAGCTCGCGCGCCAGTACCACTTCGAAAGAGGCGACTCCCAGAGACTGCACCTCGTCGCACGCAGACAGGGCTTCCACGGCAACACGATGGGATCCCTCTCTGTGTCGTCTAATCTGGCGCGCAAAGTGCCCTACCACGGCTTCGCCTACCCGCACGTCTCATTCGTCACACCGCCCTTTGCATACAGGTACATGGCCGACAACGAATCCGAGGCCGACTTCACGCAGAGACTGCTGCGCGAGCTCGAAGACGAGTTCCACCGCGTCGGCCCCGACACCGTCATCGCCTTCGTGGCCGAGACCGTCATCGGCGCCACGGCCGGCTGCGTCGTCCCCCCCCGCGGGTACTTGGCGGGCGTCAAGGCCGTATGCGACAAGTACGGCGTCCTCCTCATCCTCGACGAAGTCATGTGCGGCACGGGCCGGACGGGGACCTTTTTCGCCTTTGAGCAGGAGGACGTCGTGCCCGACATCGTCACAGCCGCAAAGGGCCTCGCGGGCGGATACGCGCCAATCGCGGCCATGTACGTCCACGGGAGGGTTATCGACGCCCTGCGAAGAGGTCGCGGTATTCTCAACCACGGCCACACGTACCAAGCGCACCCGATCGCCTGCGCCGCCGCCTTGGCCGTGCAGAAGACGCTGCGTCGCGATGACTTACTGAACAGGTGTCGTGCCTCGGGCACGCTGCTGGAAGGGCTTCTGCGCTGCCATCTCGCGCGGTGCGCATCCGTGGGAGATATCCGCGGGAGGGGCCTGTTCTGGGCTGTCGAGCTGGTCCAAGACGTCAGCACAAAGCGTCCATTTGCCCCGGCCGTCAAGTTCGCGGACAAGGTCGCCGACGCAGCTCTGGAGAGGGGTGTGGCCGTATATCCTGGCTCAGGGACCTTTGACGGCGTCAACGGCGACCATATCTTGCTGGCGCCGCCGTACACCGTGCTGGAGGACGAGGTGGTCGCCATATGTGAGCGGCTGGGAGAGGCCATTTGTGCGCAGGAGTCGCTGTACCTTTGACATTGTTCCAGCTGGGTTTTGCAAGAGTTGATCGCGGAAGATGACAAGGTGCGCGTGATGCCTCGCATATCTGATGGGAGGTGAGGGCTGTCTCCTTATGGTGCAATTCGCGCATCATGGCCTTCAGTCTATCAAGACGCGCGTGGTGTCTGAGGTTCTCAACAGAGCATTTCAAAACAATGAGCGCAAGAACCTCAATCATGATCAGTGACAACTAAGGCGCGCTGCCCGGCAGATTTCCCAGGGCGTTGCATCCTCACATGACCAGCGTGGTACTCCTAGCATCAATATAATCAATGCTTTCGTAGTGTAACAGCGTTTCTTACTCTCAAAGCTCTGAGCGCAAAAGTCCAGACTGTAAGTGATCATAACTTACACACGATGCGGGGCCGATTTCATATCGCATCTCATCTCGACATGACCAGCAAGGTAATCATAAGGTTCATGTGAAACAAATACCGAAAAACGAACTAGCACGTCCGTCTTCAGGCTACCGGCGCCGTACTCTCGTCCCCAAATGGTGACCAAGACGCGGGATGCCGCGTGTTGGCAGGGCGTCTCATCCAACCACAGATAGCATCATGCTCACAGCTTCCACATGCACAGATCATTCTGCCTTGTACACTCGGTAGGCAGATATCATTTCAAAGCATCAGATCAACTGCAAGCTTGGTGTCTACAAGACGCGAGTTGCCCGGTCCGTCTACAAGGGCACCTCACCTTATCTCACCTTCATTGGCGCAGTTCTCATCACCTCAAACTCAACATGCGCCAAACCCCACGAGTCTTCACAGCACGTCTTGTCTTAAGGAAGTGCGCTCATCTAGACTACAAGTGTTGGCGCGACACGCAAGCTGCCTCGTTCATCTATGAGGGCATCTCACCTTATCTCACCTCACCTCAATTGACCTTACCTACCTGACGCTACCAAACGCTATCTCACTTTATCTCACCTCACCTTGCCTTACTTGATACTACCTTATATTACCTTGCACTACCTTACATTACCTTAAGTCACTCACATCACCTTACGCTACCTTATGTCACCTCATGTCGCCTTACGTTGCCTCACCTCAATTCGCGTATTTCTCATCGCCTCAAGTCAAACACAACATACGTCAAAGCCCAACAGCCTTCAAAGCACATCTTGTCTGACAATTGCAGTATTCCAGACTACCAGTGTTTACGAAACACGCCAGTTGCCTGCACATCCACCAGGGCACGCCGCCTTTCCCAAATTGCCCAGTTCCGTCTCAAACACAAGATTCGTCAAACCCAAAAGTCTAGGCACGTTTTGTCTTGAAAATAGATGCGGTGTTCTAGACCGGGTGGTGACGAGACGCGAGAAACGACATCTCGTCCTCGCCATCAGGCACTGTCCTCAACCTTATTCTCACGAAGTCTTGTTTTTTCTTGAGCAAAGGCAAGACAATTCTCACCCAAGTGTTTGCAAATGCGCGAGATCACTTCTCGACTGGCATCACCGGCATGAAGAGGGTACCAAGACGCCAGTCTCGCGTTATGCGGCACGTCCCCTCGCACCGGCACGAGCGCACGCCGCTTTCACGAACCCAAAAACCATCCATGTATGTAGGTACATATCGTCATTTTCCACCCCCACTGTACGTACCTGGGTAGTTTCCGCTACGTAGGTGCCGTTCTGCGAATAACCAACTTCCGCGACGTGCTTTCCCCGTGCGTTTTACGCTCCCCTCGTCGTAGACAAATGCCACTTTTCCATTACCAGGAACAAACCAGTACGAGCCATATGGGCTCTGCTGACGGCCAAAGACTACAGAGCGGGCAAAGCAGCTGTAACAAGGATTTCACACAGTTCTCGTTACTGCCATGACGCGGCACCAAAAAAAGTCTACGCAGAGCTACTGCGACAGTGCATCGTCAACACGTCGACAGGTACAAACCTTAGTGACATTTGAGCTCCTTATTCATATCGTGCTTTTCCTATGGTCCTAGACAAACCCCCTCCCCTTTTCCCGGCTCGTAGCTGGGTTTCCAACGTCCCTTGCACAAAAAATCGAAAGCAAAGAATCTCTCATCGTTGGCGGCAATATCGCCTCCGCCTCATCCCATAATCCAACAGGAAAAAAAAATGTATACACACATTACCTCACACAGTGCAAGGACAGTCATCGTGTCGACCTACCTTGAAGCAGGCATCGTGACCACAAGCAAATTTGAACCACCCATCCGAGACAACAAAATGTATCATCTACACAACAGGATATCGAGCAGCATCGAACGCCAGCGCTACCAAAATGAACAGAAGTATAAGAAAAAAAGCAATCATGAGTAGTCAACGTCAAGAAGGGAAAAGTAATGGTAGGCGAAGTCTCTTAGCCCAGTATGAAATCGTTTTGCAGCTGTGCTCGTAAGCTGTCGACCGACGATTGAAGAATAAATGAATAAGTCAAGGTTCAAGAATCGTCAAAGATGCGATTCGTGTTCTCAATGACAAACTGCACGGCGATATTCTTGGCATGCATGTCGGTCATTTCGCGCTCGATGCTCAAGTCTCGCATGATGGTTGGCGCGAACACAACAGCCAAGTTCTTCGGTGACATCTACAACACAGCAAGTCAGGTTTGTTGATCGACAACGCTGAGAGCAGGCAAACATCAAAAAAGGCTTACCAGATTTTCCGGTTCGCGGTGAGCCACCCGGTGAAGGTGAAACATCAAGAACTCGAGACAGTCTCTGTGCCTCTGGGGCATGGATGCGAATGTCCTTCGAAGATGGACACATCTTTCCGCTTCGTCAACAATGGCTGCGTTCGCGCTGGTCAGTCTCGCCTACAAATATTGCGCAAATTCAAGGGAAAGGAGAAGAGTAAAAATCACAAACGAGGAAAATGGAGGCTCACCGTTCGACTCCAACACCCTTTCGTAGACGTCGAACGTCAGAAGAGGTGTGGGGAGCTTTCGGAAATACTGCTTCAGAACACTCGTGACTGCAGTGATGTCCATATCCGGATCCGAGATGTCAAAGTTGTCGTCCTTGTCGAATCCATCCTTGATCATGTTCACCTGAGAATTACCACCAGTCTTGCGATAAATGCCTTCCTGGTCCATGCCCCGCAACTCAACCTCTTCAATGCATCGGGTCACTACCGTCGGTATTTGGCGGCGCTCGAACTCGGCGCGGTCCACCAACTCTGAGCCGAAGAGGACAGAAGCCGGCTCCGCCGGCGTTGCCGTGATTGTGATTGCACTGGCAGAGACGGATTTGGGCATCGCGTTCTTTTTACCAAAAAATCCGAACCCTTGTCTGCCTGGGTCCAGCTGCTGCTGTTGTTGCTGCTGTTGTTGAGAAGTTACTTGATAGTGACCATGCGGCGGCTGCTTGTTCTGAAGAGGGAAGCCACCAGGGCCTGTTGAGGGTTCAACCTGCGATACGGTCATGTTGTACGGAAGTCCGATGTTGTCCCCGACGAGACCTTGGTGCTGGAGCCTCTCCCGGTCGTTTTGTTGGAAGGCGACAACTGCCCTGTTGACACCCTTGGCCACATTTTGGGCCATCGTCTTGGAGCCCTTCTTCCAGTTGAACTTCTTGACCTGTCCCTTTCTGACCTGGACCACGGTTGGGCCATTCTCGACAATGGGCTCCTCGTCGCCGATCAAGGTAGTCGCCCCTGTCACTGTGCTCGACGATGCATCTAGATTGATCGACGAACCATCTCCTTGTTTGTTGGAACCGTAGATGCCGAGGCCATTGGGCGACTTCACATCTCCGATCTGGGACTTGAATCGCTCCTGAATCTGATGCGTCAGATCGTTGTTCATGTCAGCCAGCTGCGCGTTCTTGGACGACAGCTGCTCAAACTCCATGAGAGCTCGATCTCTGTCCGCCACGGCTTGATTCTTCTCCTCGATCAGCTGATCCCGCTCCTCGTGCAGTCTCTCGATCGTGTTCGACATGGCTTGCTTCACGCCTTCTAACTTCTTGACGAACTCTTTCACAGCCGAGTCCTCCAAGTCGCGCGGGTCGATTGGCGTCCTTGTTTCCTTGGCTCGCTCCACGTACCCGGCGAGGACTTCGAGCTGACGAATCATGATTTCTGTCTGCGTGTCAAGGACCGACACGGTTTTCCTCTTCTCCACCAGCCTCTGGTTCAGATTCTTCAGGTCATTTTCGCTGTTAAATTGCCTCTCCAATTCAGCTACGCGTTGCTCCGAATTCCTAAGCTGACGCTTCAGCACAGCTGCATCGTCTGGGGACGAGAAGGTGATGGGACTGCTAATCTCGTGCAGAATACTGCCCTGGTCTTCCCCAAGAGGCGACTTTGGCCATCTGGGCGATGCCGTCGCCCGCGTCGTTTCACTAATGCTTCGGCTGTGACCGACTCTTGTCGAGTTACTGGGAAGATAGCTCGACTCCACGCTGCCGGTACGGCCGTGGCGTACCACATTGGAAACCCGTCGAAGAATGGACGAGGAGCTTTCATCGGTACCAAGGATCCTAGCCATGTCTTCGTCCATGCTAAAGTCCCCTCCATTGCTCCATCTCGGTAGTTTGGGCGAAACCTTGGGCTCGGGTGGTTCCCTTGCGCTGCCCGATCTCTTGCGAGGCGTCGGAGCTCGAGCACCCGAGGGCGGTGGCGGCGCGGTCCGTGGTTGCGTATATGAATCGTTAGTAGAAGTCGGTTTTGCATGATTCTGTTGTCCGTTGGCTGCAAGCATTGTCAATTAAGTCATATTGAGAGGGGGAAAGGGGGGCTGTTCGATCACGCTCTCGCCAAGAGCTTGATCGTTTCATCACGTACCAGATCTGTTGGGCACGGAAACCTCTTTTCGTGAAATGGCCTTGTTGTCTTGACGGAGTGAAGTCCTCGTGCCATCCGTGTCTTCAGACGATCGCGGGTCGCTCACTTTTCGAGCTTCTGACAGGTTGGCGTGACCGTCTTTGCGCACCACTCCGTTCGATGCCTTGCCGAGCGAGCCCTCTTGAGGGAGCGATGAGTGTGAGCTGTTGCTGCGAGTCGACAGCCCCTTCTTGACTGCGGGGGGGTCCTGAAGCTTGAAGTCATCCGCCGGAACGGAGCCGATGCCTCGGGTTGGGTCTGCGGACTTGTTGAATTTGCCTGACTTGAGCCTCGCAACATCATGATCCGAAGACGGCTGGCGACCCTTTTCCTGGAATGCGATGTGAGGCGTCGAAACAACCGGTTCGTCTCGCGTTTCGCCGCCTGACCCGGGACCTTTGGCGAGGCTGATGTAGTCTCTGTCCTTTCGCCTGGTCCCCTCTATAGTGTTTTCCACCATGGACCTGGGTGTACTGATCGAGCCAGGACTCGGATCGAGGGCAACAGGTATGAAAAAGCTCTCGGGGCTCTCGCTCGTTCCAGTATCGGCACTCTGGTAGATGGAAGAATTGCGGTTCTTGCGATACGTTGTCGCGGGGAGGCTGAGACCATCCTGTTTAGCCGAGGCATCAGGCCGCTCGGGCGAACGCGCCGGCTTCAAGCCCGCCCAAGAGGACGATTCGTTATGTCGATGCGCTGCATGGGGACGCGGCGAGAGCTCGGTAGGGGTATCGGATTCGGGGTCGACACGGTCGTTGGAGAAGGCGTTGGGAGGGATGGCGCTGAGCGGGAGAGCTGGAAGAGACTTTTCTTGGGTCATAGGCGAGCCGTCCTTCTCTCGCGACTTGGCGGCCGAAGCAGCTTTCGACTTTTTCCGCCGTCTAGCCATGAGAGTCTCATGACAGCCCATACAAAATATGCCCTGAGACGTCCTCGCATACCGCAGATTCTCGATCTTTCTCTTGCAATTTCGGCATCGAAAGCACGTGGCGCAGAAGGCTTGATCCCCGGTGAGAATGGCGAGATCTTCGATCTTGTTGCCGCAGGCGCTGCAGCTGTAGGTGCAGTTGTTGCAGATCAATGACCCATCACCGAGGAGAAGGAGGTTGGCGTCGGAGTCGAGAAGCGTGCCACACGTGTTGCAGCGGAAGCAATCGAGATGCCATCGGTTCCCCGCTGTCCGCCTCGCGTGGTTAGCAATGACCTGTCGGGGGGCGGGAAGCAGCGATTGAAATGGATGCAGAGAAGGGTCGCTGTCTGGGAATTGCCTGTGCATGTGCAGGCAGCATATATGATGCTTTCTTCATACCTAATTCAAAGGCCTTGCCTTCTTCCAAGATCTACGTTTCGAAAAAGTCAGCATTGCCGTTGTTGATGGCAGGCACGGATCGACTGCTGGGCAAAAGACAGGACGAAACACAAACCTCCCCGCAGCCCTTGCACGGAAACACATCATCGTGGTCCATAGGACTCTCGAAATACTCGTCTACTACAGCTGCCATGGCCGTATGACGAGATGTGGACGGCCAACCACGGACAACGAGCTCGGTGATTTATCCAGGAGCGCAATTGAAGTCGGCTTCCATCCGCTCGAGAGCAGGATTGCTGACGGAGGCAACCAGGCAGCAGGACGAGTGGCACAATACGAGTGAGTGTTGCTGCTTGTCGCCGTTGGGGCGAGAGCGGCAAAGCAACGTAGCAACGATGAGAATGCCGGCTACAACGACGACAACGACGGCAGCGCCGCGACCGAGGGGGGAGGAGAGGACAGTTACGGTGTGATCGAGAAGTGCAAGGGTGTAAATGCTGCCGATAGACTCGTGCAAGATCAGCACGGATGTGGTAGGGAGGCTGGAAACGGGGCAATGGGGAGAGAGCAGGAGAGTGGCGCGGCGTTGCCAGGGGTTCGCTTCGGCTCCAGGTGTTCAGGGCAGCCTGCCAGCGAGCCAGCTAGACCTTACCTGCCAATAATTGGCACCGGTAAATTGCTTCTGGTACTGCGCTGCTGGACGCATGTACCTGTAACAAGGGCGCGCGGCTGGGTCACGGAGGGAGAAGTGCCGGCAGAACCTCTTCATGGACATGGTTTCGTTGGATCATTGCACGGGAGCGCAGAAGGAGCAAGACCGCCATGATCCAGGCCGTCATTCGTGCTATCGTGCATCGTCAGGTGCAGAGGAAGCCAAGCCCCCCCCCCCCCCTAAAAAAAAAAGGTCCCGCTTCCTGGCCGCTTGACTCAAAACCTGCAAGGTGCGAGCGATGATGCGAAGCAAGCTTTCGCTCTAGGCTCCCTCCCCCCTCCCCTCCCCTGCCCTACCCTTGTGCCTGCGACCGTAGCTACATATATCAAGTGCAAAGAGTGCTTATAACTGCTTTGCTATAGGTCTACGGAGACCTGTCTGCGCCCTTTCCGAATGTGCAGATCCAGGGCAGATCATTCCACATCCATCAACATGCGCTTGACGTGCAGCGCACCATGACGGACAAACTGCCCGTAATCGGACTACCTGCAGCGTTAGCAGAGCATCACGAGCGCGGCGCTCAAGAGACACACGTCCAAGACAAAAAAGTTGCAGCCGCCGCGGCTTCGGGATCACGGCCAGGGCCTAGTGCCAATGCACGTCAAGGCCGGGTTGGCATCCCATCAGCATCTTAATTAATGGCGTCTCGTTTGCTGTCGCCCGTCTTCACTAATTGCGGCCGGCCTGTGCACAGCCGTCGACGCGCCTGGTCTGAGCATCACAGCCCGAGTGTCACTGGCTGCCATGCCGAGGAGGGTCTCTGGTGGATTGAAGGAGCGGGGTGCTACGCTGGTGGAGTGCATGTGAGGACGGTAGACTGCAGCGCTCTGTGAGGTCGCTGAGGTGCACACTGAAGTACTGAAACACTTTACTTTGCGGGGTCGGATCAGGTCGGCTACTTTACACAGTAAAGTGTATACATGAGCGGGCTTGGAGGATCAATAATTGCTTTTCCCACGAGCACTCGGATGTATTGCTATGCCACTTTTCCATCCGTTCCTCTGGCTCCTCGTCAGCCCTCGGCGCAAGCAAAGTCGACGTTTGCAGTTTGTTGACAACAAAGCTCAAGTCGCCCTTTGTGCTTCCCGTCCGAATTGCTGCACGTCACCGGCCTGCTGTTGGTCCGCGCTTCTTCGCATGAAGTACTTGTAGGAATGCTCGTTACTGTGCGGTCCCAGGGGGTGGGGGAGTTCCCAACGGCAAGATCAGGGAGCGATGAGGGTGGAGCAGCGGCGCATTACGGACGTCTTTTCCTTGCTTACAGGCAACGCACTCAAACACAAAATAGAGCGTCCGCCTCGACCCCAAACGCAGTTGTGCCACAGGATCTGCGCCACAATGGAATGCTTCAGCTCAACCGGAACGATGATGCCCCCTTTCCCACCGCTCTGCCGGGTGCAAAGTCGAGTGCCGATCGTCAGTGTCTCCCGCGGCCAATTTCTTTCTCGGATCAACGGGTGGCAGACGGGTGGGCAATGTGGACTCGATCCCCCTCATTTAGTCTGGGACCCCCCTTACCAAGATCGAAAGTGGCCGATGTTGCAATGATGGAATGTAAATGGCTGTTGCCCTACCGGCTTTGATGTGTGCAGTGAATTACTTGGGGCGTACCTTTCCCTGTGTATCAAGCGCGTACGAGCATGAGGCGAATCCTTTTGCTTACGCTGTCCTTATGGAGAAACAACCAGATGCATGCACCCTCACCGCCAGGGCGTGTACTTTGTGAAAGCAAAATTTGAGACTTTGAGCAGCACTTGTCACATTCATTGCTACTACACTACCGCAGTTCTTCTGCTGCTGCCTTTGACCCAGCCGATGTCGTCGTTGCCTTCCCCTGATTTCACACGTGCTCGAGGCACTTGCGTAAAGTGGCGGATGAGTTAGCACCGACATTGTGGAGGGAAGGCAATTAAATTGTCGGGAATGGCAACGCGCGTCCCCTCACGTTGAGCCATTCTCTGCACCACGAACAGGAGTCTGAACCCCTTTTGCTGCACAAACATCGCGAGTGACTCACCGCCTTGAAATACCCTGTGCGCTAGGGGGACTTGAGCTCAAAAGCTTATCATCCCAAAACAGAACGAGTTGCGCTGCCGCCACTCGTACCTGAGTAAGGTAGTTGAGACGAACGGTTCTCCCAAAGCCAAAGCCACAAAAGAAAAAAGGCACGTGAACAGGGCGAAACAGTCACGAAGCGGTTTCTGCCGATTACGACCATGATTGCACCGTTTCAGAACTCTTGCTTGTGCTTGATAAACCCAAACCACCCCCCCCCCTCCCCTGTCCATTCCATGTGGGACTTTTGTCTGCTGCTCGCCTCGGACCTGACTAATCACGGGCCTTCGGAAATGCACGAGTTGCATCGCCGAGGCAAATTTTAGTCCATACATGGCCCGTGAAACAAACAACCGGATCGCTGCGTGCTCTGCCTAGACCAAGATGAATCGGACATGACGAGGGGACGGCACTCAACATAATTATGCAAACCCCGGTAACATGCCCTCCCGAAGATTTGGCCCGTGTGCACCTGGTTGGCTCATCCCGCCTGCATTGGCATGAGCTGATGCTAGAGGCAGCAGCAGCAACCCTGAAGGCCGATTTAAAGCAGCCTGGCCAACGCGCGGTTTTGAGTGCTACCTGTCTGTGTAGAATGGTCTGGCTCAGTAAGCAGCATCATGAATCGAATGTCATCAGTCCATTGCCTTGTTGGCTGAGTGGTCGTAGAGTAAAATCCACTCGTCGCGCCAACATGCGTCCCTCACTTCTCAGGGTGCTTCACCTTGAAACAGGCACAACCAATTGACGCCCACGAACCCCTGGCGTTCCGGAACAGCTCGGACCAGGCTCCACGAATAAGGCTCGAACTGTGCTGTTATATCTTGGTTGAGATCTGCCCAGGAGCTGCCCAACCGGCTCCTCTCTCGGCAGCTACATGCTCCCTTGTCGCACATGGGCGAATCGTCTGTCGTGAGTATGCTCCAACAGGCGATTCAATCGCACTGCGGAAGAGGAAGCACTCATTCAGATGCCATGCATACTCTATCGGATTGTTTTGTTGATTTGTGACGGACTTTGTTTGCTTCCGAGACCGGCAAGGCTCCCAAGAAATACATTCATGCGCACTTTGATCTGTGACGTCCCTTGACTCTCGAGGCACCTCAACATGGTGGCGCTCGCCGCAGAACCGCTCACATTTGACTCGTCACACTTGATGAAGATCCTTGATTGGCTAGCATCAGAACATGAGAAGCGTCTCACCGACTCGGCCCATTCTTAGTGAGGCGGCGTTGCGCGTTTTGTGCGACTCAACTGCTGGTGTCATTTATGAGCTCTCATAGTCTTCTCAAATGAATACATCAATGTGACAGGAGCTGATCTCTGGAGATGACAAAGTAAGCACAGCCAAGTGCGACCAAGGGCGCGCGGGCTGAGGCTCTGCAGCGCGAGTGCGAGCCATACCTGCGGCACGATCCGGGGCCATCCGTTTGTCCACATCATCTTGCTACCGTCTACCGCCTCGGGGACTCGAAGCAAACGGCTGTCTTGAGAACATCGGAACGATGCTCGATGCAACCGCTTCATGAGGAGTAAGTAGGCAAAGGCGGGGTCATCTCCGAAAACCCACCAGCAGGATCTTTTTCATCCAAGGACAATGGATAGCGACAATCTGATCGTCACTCAAGAAGACAGCTTGGTAAGAGAGAGAGCAAGAAAGCTGACGGACCAAGCAAGCAGCAAATGGGAATCATGTTCATGACATTTGCACGTGAGGAGCACATTACTTGTCAGCCATCATCTTCTTCACCTTATCCAACAAGATGGTGCTCTCTCTCCCGAGCTTCTTCTTGCCGTCTCTGCCAACCGTTTTGGCCAAGGCTCTTTTAAAGCGTGCTCTCTCGGCAATCTTCTTCTCCCTCTCTTCTTGTCGCTGCCTGTACTGTGCATGGCGTTCTTCGGCCTCCTTCCTACGCTCCTCGGCCTTCTTGAGCTGTTTGTCGTAGTAGCCCGGCCGCCTGGTGCGCCGCCGCGAACCGTCGCTAGAAGAGAACTGACCAGCCGCGGCACTATTTTGGGCGACTTCCTCGTCTTTCAGCATCAGCTCTCGCGTGGGGTGCATCGTCTCTGCCGTCTCTTCTTCCAGAGGCGACACGTCCCTGGCTTCTGGGACTTCTTGGGTGCTTGTTCCCTCATCACCGTGGTCAGGAGTCGGGACTTTGTCCTCCCGGGCCTTGATCTTGGCGTATTCCTTCTTCACCTTGGCTTTGTAAATCAGCTCCTTCTTTATTTGAGTGACTGCCTCAGTGAGTTAGCGATTGTTCATTACTTGGACATGGCTCGGAACAGAGCTGCGGAGCCTGTAAACTCATTGAATTCCTCACCTTTTCGTCGCCAAGGGCCATCGGGGAGGTTGGCCGGGCCGACTCTGAACCCGCGCTTTTGCTTTTTGGCCTCTGGGCCCGTCTCACTGGCGTCAAAAGGTCGCTTGAGTGCCATGCTGTGACGTATCGGCGTTTTGCACCGTTTGCTCCCCGCTTGACTGCTCTGTCGTGCAGTGAGGAGTTCACGCTGGGGGGGGCTCTCACGGTAGAGTTTTGCCAGATGAATGAGCCGAGTGGGGCGACGTCACGACGCAGCGCTTCAGTAAGCGACCACCAGTGCGATTTCACGTGGAAAGCCTCGACGTTTAGAGATGCGCGAGCCGCGAAAGCATAGTCACTTCTTTACGTGCACTGCTGAGCCAACTATTGTGGCTCGATGAGCCGCTCGGGGTAGAGAAGCCGTCTTTTCTCGCAGGTGCAGCAGCGACCGCCCACAGCGGTGGGAAGGGTGCCTGACTTCGCTGGGCTTCGAGGAGAGCTGACCGGGCTCAGAGTCTTGACGCATCAAGGCACTTACATACAGTGCACAATTGTCTTTTCCAGGCCAAAGGGGTGGCCCAGGGGTGGGATCACGTAACGCAGACTCAACATGGCCGCTTGAAGGGGCAACACGAGCCGCTAATAATCCAGGCCCGCCCCATGAATAATGCGTTACAGGCGGGGGCTGAGCATACTGTACCGAGTATCCAGCCAGTCGAAAGGCGCGCCGGTCGATTCCCCAACGGCGTTAGTTTCAGCGGAGAGAAGCGACCTTGACGGATCCATTTGGTCTCATGACACGGCCTTGGACGTACATTTCGAGTGTACATGGAACCGGCACGGCTCTTTCGGCTTTAATTCTGCATCACCTGTCCTCGCTATCGTCGCCGTCGTCGCCGTTCTTCGTCTTTGTCCTCGCCGTCCCATCTCCATCACTCCCACCAGACGCGGGATTCGGTGCTGAGGGCAGGACGGCGCCTGCTCCGATGATCGCCGACGAAACACCGCAATAGATGAGTGCCTGTGACGTCTGTCCGACTTTGGACTCGGCCCTTCGAGAAACCCTCGCGCGCTGCTCGCTGTCCAAAGTCGTCATCATAAAAACCCCTCGCGTTTCCTCCAAATTGGATTGAAGAACTGCATCCGCTTCATCGAGCTGTGCTTCGTCTTTCCGGCCTGACCGCCATGCCAATCTTCCAGGACGACCTGGATGGCCATGACCAGCCGTATGCCCATCGGCCAAACCATCGTCCATCTCCTCATGTGGCGCCCCCGGCCCTTGTACTGCGACGTGTTTCCGAGGAGAGCCTGCCAACTGAATTGTGTGAAGGGCCGCTTCCCGACACTCCGACAAGATTCCTACCGCCAAGGCCGGACGACGAGGCCGCCGTTTCTTGTCGGGCCGAGTTGATCGAGCGATTGAAGAGGGGAGAGAGTCCAACGTGGATCCCCAATCGTCGTGTAGGTTTTACCATTGGGAGCGAAGCCCCTAGTACGTGTTGAAAATGTAGAGGACGTTTCTAATATTCGCAGCTCGAACCGTTCCTTCAGTCCCACGACACCTCTGCGAGCCCTCGACGTGCTGCTCCTGAACCGTCGAGGGAGCCCTCCACAACACATGTACAAACCAGTCAAACATGTCGAAATTCCCAAGAGCATCACCTGCAGGATGGACTGAGTATTGAACGGCCAAGGTCGGCTCTGCACAGCGGAGACTTTACGAGCAGTCAGGCGGATCACAATCGACGCCCAACCGGAGACGGTGAACATGTCGACATCCCACGACTGGTGCCGGACTTGACCTGGATAGCGACGTCCCCGCCCCGTGATTTCAATCCCTTCCGGAATCAACACAGAAAAGTTCCTCGACGGGATGAAGGGGGCTGTGGAACCGTAGCCGCTGTGCCGCTATCGTCATCTGTGTCATCAAACTTTGCGTATTGTCCGCCGACGAGCCCGCTGGTCCAGTCCGAAAGCAATGATGACAACGTCGACAACGGTCTTGGCGTAGCAGGCTCAGGACTATTCTCTCGGGAACCAAGACAACGCTTTCGGGCACTGTCGTCGACGGCCTCGGTCCTCAGCGCTTCTCCTAGCCGCTGGTTGTCCGTCCCCAGCCCGGGGTCGTTGCTTGGCAGACGCGAACCATATCAGGCTCACCAGCCTCGAAGGTCCCTCTCATCAAACTACAGCACCCACCTGCACGACACGTCGCCTCAAACGCCGGCGTCGATCCGCGCCAGACGACCCTCACTCGGGTCCGAGTCGTCACCGATCCAGCACGCGTCTATGGTCGGTTCGTACGAAGAGAGCATTCTGCGGGGTCGAATGTCCACAACGCCGTCCAAGCCATTCGACTTCCTGGCCGTCATCGGCGTTCTTGGGAGAGGCAAATGCAAGAACAACCTCCTCTGCCCTCCACACGTGACGTTATCCTTCCCGGCAGTCTACTACAACTACAGTAATACACTGCACAGCAGATCGCTCTCCAACGATGGCCCGAGTCCCTACGTGGGTCAGATCGATTTGGAAAACGGACTCTCCCACATCGCTGCCGAGGAAAGAAAGCCCAGAGACAAGAGAAAGGCATGCGGACGATACAAAGATGGTCTCATTCAAGACTGCCCCGACGACGTCGCCATGTCCGACTTTATTGTGGATGAATTCTCCCAGGGCAGCCGGCGACGCGAGTCCCGGACCGGTCCTTCCAGGGCTCCTCCAGGGGGCAGCTACCGCATCCCCGAAAAGGGCCAGATCCAAATCATCATCAAGAACCAGAACAAGACGGCCGTCAAGCTGTTTCTCATCCCATACGACCTCACAGGCATGGAGCCCAGCACCAAGACATTCATCCGGCAGCGAAGCTACAGCGCCGGCCCCATCATCGACAACATCCCCAACGCCATCAACACGGACGCCCAGAGCCGCCCCATGCTGCGATACCTGGCGCACCTGCACGTATGCTGTCCGTCCAAAGGTCGCTTCTATCTTTACAAGAGCATCCGCGTCGTCTTCGCCAACAGAGTCCCCGAGGGCAAAGAACGGCTCCGCATCGAAACGACGTGGCCCGAGCCGCGCTTCACGCCCTACCGCCCCGTCAGGGTCATGCATCCTGCCGTCACCGCCGACAAGGCCCTTCGCCGAAGAAGCCTCGGCGTGTCCTTCACGTCACGCCAAGGCATGGGCGAACTCAACTCCCCCGCCGACGCCACCCTCCCACTCGACACACTGTTCCGACTCCCCCAGCAGCCCCCATTCGACGACACGTCTCCCGCGAGCACATCAGCAGCCGGCCTGCGCTCGTCCCCCAACCCATCACTCAGCCCGTCCACGCAAGACTGGCCGTGGCCCTCGCACTACGAGAAACTCGTCAAGGCAGACGCACGCTACGGCTCTCCCGGCGGCAAGATCCTCCCCGCAACAGAGAGTCTGTTATCGCAGCGCCTCCGCTCCATAGGCGTGCACTCCACGCCCAAGGCGAGCAGAAACTCCGATGCGTAATTACAAAAGTATATAGCTCAAGGGACTCAGTCCACACTCCCATCTGACGTCCCTGGAACCAAACCAAATCCGCGCGTAACGGCTAGCAGGCTCCGTCGCAGCGAAAGTACATAGCTCAATACTCATTCCACACCCATCTCGTCCACTAAGATGCTGTACCATGACTGTGGCGCGGTCCGTCAAGTGCATACTAGCAATAAAGCACATGTTCCTCATGATTTGTATGGGTGGTGTCCACATCTATTGCAACCGGGCTCCTGGCATGACATCATGCACAAAACTCCCCAGCTAGCCGTAGGAGCTGGACTTTCCGCGATGTTTCAGAATGAGATTTATTTGCCGTCCAAGTATGGGCATCTATGGCCTTGGTCTGTTTGCAATATCTGTCCCCCTTCCCCAATGAATGTCTATGCAGCCAGCTCCTTTCTCAACATAACACCCAGGCTCTTTAAGTCGCTATCCGCGGCCGGTCTGGTTGTGATGTGTTGGGTCTTACCGCGCCGAGCAGCAACGCGAAACGGGTTGCTGGCTTCACGCCGCGACCACCTCTGCCGTTTCACGCGCCGCAGCTGCATCTCCAAAGCGCGCTTCATGGCCTTCAATTCGTCCCGCGAGAGTGACTTCAGCATATCCTTGATGGCCTTGTTCATACTCTTCTTGCGAGGAAGTACCCATGTTCCCGGGAGGTGTTCGTAGTCTGTCGTCACGAAGGCGCGGTGTAGCATCGGGTACTGCCGCTCGATCTCCTGCAGCTTGGAGGATATCTCACCTGACCACGCGGCCAACTTGCGAAGCTTGAGCCATTCTCGTTGGAGGCTGAAAACGGTTGATCTGGATGCCGTGAGGACGCGCGGGCTCGCCATCTCACGTCGTTCTTGCGCAGATCGCCTTGGCGGCTTCCAACCACGCCACCGAGGCATCAGCATTTGCTCACACCACGACATGGCATGTTCCCAGTGGCCCGTGCCGGCGAGAGCGCGGATGACGAGGTTCCAATTCTTTCTCGTCAGATGGAAACCGCAGTTGACGAGACGCTCGACGGTCTGCACAAGGCCATGGCCGTCCTTGCTTTCTTCGAGGGCTTTGACGATGACATCGAGCGGGCGCGCGAGAACGTACTGATACGATGGGTAGGCTTTCCCTGCAGAGTTTGTGCCATTCGCAACAACACCTGCTACCGTCTTTTTCCACAGGCGATGCACCCCGTCGAGATCGCTGTCTTGCAGATGGCCCTCCATGAGAGCCGCTGCGATGTCCGGCGGCAAGTAGTCATTCTCCTTGAACTCTGGAAACGCATTTGTGTAAGCATCGACAAGTTCCACCACCGATGTGAAGTCACGCATGCGCACAAGCAACGTGATAGCCCGGCCGATGTATGGGGTCTGCTTCTTGACCACCGCCAAACTCTTAGGGCTTGTCCATGCCGGCAGATTATCGGTGTTAGAGTTAGAGATTGCTGCTGTCGTGGCTGGTAGCATGGCTCTCAAATGCTGTACCAGATCCCCGGCCAATTTTCTCGTCTTCATGGAGGAAATGCTGCGGCGCATTGTTGCCTCTACCATTGCCACGTGCGCCTTGAATGGCACGGCGAGGCCGGAGGAAACTAGAATAGACATGACAGTTTCGGCCAAGGTGATTTGGCGCATACGGAGAGCCCCAATCATGACAATGGCGAAATGTTCTGATCTGACTGGAAACGAGGCCTCACGCAGCGCACCCATGATGTATCGATAAGCTGCATGTGTCTGGCCGGCGCCGACCAGGGCTCGCAGGAAGAATTCGTGCGTCTGTTCATCAAACTCCAGGCCACGGTCCGTCATCGTCTTCAGGAGCGAATAGCATTTGACCAGCCTGCCTCGCATGCCGTTGTGTAGGATCAGCTGATTCCAAAGCGCGATATCGGTGGTTCCACGCTGCGGCAGCTCTTCACTGATTCTTTCAGCGTCCAAGAGTCGACCGTTATTACAATACACTGTGACTAGAGATAGAGCCATTGCGTTTGACACAGGGACGTTGTGTTCCTGTGATTGATGGAAATAGCGTAGTACGGTTGACAGATCACCTCTCTTGGCTGCCAATGTCATGATATGCGCGTAAGTTACAGAATCCGGCTTGGCCACTTTTCGAATGTCTTCAAAGCATCGGACTGCGCGTGCTTCGTCGCCCGCCCTGGTGTAGCATTTGAGCAAAATGTTCCAAGTTTCGAGCTGAGGCTGCAGCCCATGGTGGTGAGTCATCGCGAACATCTCCTTTTCAATTCCTGCCGTATCACCAATCTCAGCATACACGTTGAGGAGACTTCGGAAGCCTTGAGGTGTTTTCCTGGCATCCGGGAACGTTTCGATGTACCGTGTCCACAGGTCTTTCACAGCTTGAACATCTCCAGAAGTAGCATAGTACTTCAAGAATTTCTCAAAACCCCATCTGTCGAGACCGCCCCAGCTGTCATTCCAGTCCCGATAGATTTCGGCGAGACCTCTTGTGTCCAGTGGATAGCAGAAATTGAACAACTTCCGCAAAAGGGCAATTGGTGTCCGCATACGGGCGCCGCCAATCTTCCGATAATTTAGATAAATATCCGTCAGAAACGCGAGGCCTGTTCTGGTCTCCAGGCCCTTACTGGCTCGATTGAGCATGCGATGCATGTAGCGCTGATACAGATCATGATCGTGCCAGCTCTCGAGAATGGCTGCGGCTTGCTTTGGCGAGCAAGGTTGTCGCAACACTTGATCTGCCATCCAACGACGCAAAGCCAGAAGTCCTGAGCGTGTGTGGCTGTGCAAATTCATGGCTCGCACAGAGCCAATTGCCTCCGAGTGGAGGTAGTGCTCGAATTCAGAATATCTTTGTGCAAGATCTGGCGAACTGGGATGCCTTTCAAATGTGAAGCGCAACTTGGTCAGCCTTTGTTCCGCAAAAGTCGCCGTTGAAATCACGGAATGTTGTGGCTTCGTCAAACGTGAGGCCGTTGCTCTCGAATAGGACGCCAACCAAACTTTCAAGAGTGTTGTCCATTTTCCATGCATCACAGCATCTTCCAAAAGATGCTCGACTCCAGCATCAGACGCTCTAGAGCTCAGACCACTTTGCAACATATCGACTGCAGCGGAGTGATTTCCAGCCGCCATCTGCAAAATGATCCCGTCGGCTTGCAAGCTGTCTGTCCACTGTTCGGTCGGTATCTGGCGGAGAAGTGTCAAGGCCCGACCGATGTCAACCACTCCGGGGGACCTCGCCAAGTACGTCACGACTGCGGCCCGAAGATTATCTTGTATTACTTGATCGACATTGCAAAATGCATCCCAAACATCTTTGTACAGTGTTTTATTAGGTCCGTTGAGAAGGCGAGTCAACTTTCCGTGATCCGTAGAGTCGCTTGGCGACAAGGGCTCATTCGTTTGCGGAGGCGAATATTGTGAATCTATTGGCGCAGCAGCCACTTCCGAGGATTGCACCGAAGTTGTCTCCTTTGAGGGGGTCAAATTCAGGGCCTTGCTGTGCCGTGGAGTGACTGGGCCGGCGTAGCCCAGGAAATCTGGACTGTTTTGCTCGGTGGATACAGTGTTGGAAGTAAACTTTCGATTGCGCAATATCTCGTTCTGTTGTTTTCCATGTCGTGGCCGCGCCATGGTTGTTTTCAATCGTTGCAAAAAAGAATATGCACCGGTTGGGTACAGGAAGTCGAGAAGAAAGGCCGAGGCCAGAAGACCAGCCGGTAGAGTTTTGCGACTCCCTTCGCCGGACATGCCATCTCCTTCTATGAATTTCCCACGAAGAGGCCACACACTGGAAATCTCGATGGCCAAAGCTCCATGTTGCCAGAAGCCCGTGTGAAGCCGCCTACAGCGTCTCGCCGAGCAGCCCGGGGAGGAAAGAACGCGCTGGAGGTTGCAAGTTTCCAGGCTGGCAGCTGTTCTTTCCAGCATGAGGCGCCGTTGGAGCACCAGCCTGCGACAGCTAAGCTTCGATCACTTATTGCAACATTCCTATGATGTCAGGGCCGCGTTCATCAAAGAAATGGCCAGCTCCTCAGGAAGACGACGTTTCTCGGCCAGTACCGTCGCCACTCAAAATTCAGTGGCGAAATAAAATGTCTTGTCGGATGGGCCAGATCTGGACAGTAGATGAGAGGCTGTATAGTATGAAGAACCTTCCAAGGTAGGCCGTCGGGGCGCAGACAGATATGTGGCGATGTAGACGTGAGGACAAGGTCGAGCCGGCACGCGTTTGGGGAATGATATAATCGTCACTGTTTGATCTTCTGTTCGTGTCTTGGAAGAGAAAAGGACGGATGCAATTAGCCGTCTCTCCAAGCCCCGCTGCTGGTCAAGTGGCCAATCAGGCCTAGCACGGGCAAGGCCAGGACCCAGGCTAGGGTGGACTGCAACAGTCCTCCTTGTGCTGAAGCTCCACTTGCTAGTAGCTCCCCATGACCTATTAATGCACCAGGCTGGCGCCGTAATAATGGAGAGAGCACTTTCATGTCGACACCTCGTATGACATCGTACAATGATGAATCGACTACATGACGAAGACCGATACCGAAAGTAAAACTATTCTTTCCTTTTTCCCAATAATACACTTCTGAGAGGCATGTGAAAAGCAAAGAATATCGACGTGCACTTTTGCGCACGATTATGAGAACGCCAGCTGAAAACCCAAGCCCAACACCCATAACAATCGTTTTCATGTACGCCAAAGCTGATAATCTCCCAATGTGTCCCAACCGCTCCTGATGCAAAGGACAGACGTGGACAGCAGAATATCGCCCTTGTGACTTTGTAGTAAATTGATCCTTCATCTGTCTGGATGATGCATTCATAGCATGTCACCCTGGTTTCAATAACGATCTTTCACCATCCGTAATGGTGTAACCTTACAAAGCAGCGCATACTTGCGGCTACTGAAGCATCTCAATCTGAGCGGCCGCGGCCGACTCACTTGCCGGCCCGCGCTCATCCTGCTAGGCGTCGCTGTCTGTCGAGTCATCGCGCTCGAACAAGACCTCGTTTCTGAGGCTAGAAAGTGTGTCGGAGGATCGAACTGGTTCATGGTCCCTGCGAAAGCTGCGGCTTCGGCTTCTCGTCCGTTTGCGACGACGAACTGGAGCTGCCGAAGGAGAGGCGGCGCGGGACGGACAGTGCTCTCTTCTGACCCGTTGCAGCTGGCCGAGGAGCAGCTTCTGGCTGTTTGAAGACTTCAGCATTGACGGGGAGCTGGTGCGGGACGGTTGCGCGGAATAGTAGGGAGAAGATGCCCTTGTGCGTGATCTTCCGCGAAGAGTGCTAGACTCATCAGGACGAAGCGATGTCGTCCTTGCAGTTCTGGACAAGCTTCTGGATCTTTTGCGGCCGCGAGAAACGTCCTGATCCGCCCCGACTGCCGCAGGGACGGCGTCCAACACGATTTCCTCGGGCTGAGCAAGAGATGCCATAGCGCCTCCGGCGAATGATTGAACAAGATTCAGGAAAGTAGAATAGAGTAGCTAGACTGTGCGACGGGGGAGATTCGACAATGCGTCCAGTCCTGGTGGTCGAGTAGATATAGAAGAAGGGTGTCCACTGAGATGCCTGGACAAGAAGAAGGATGAGGTTAATGATGGGACAATTGAGGAGGAAGATGCAAGTGAAGAATCACGCAGCGTGATGATGCATCAGAAGAACGAATGCAAGTGGACCTAGGGGTTGAGGAAGAAGGCAAGGGAAGGAAAGAAGCAGGGCCGGTGAAGTTATAATCGAGTGAATCATGGGAAGGGGGTTTCCAGAGGTTTAATAACTTCAGCCACGTCCTAGCAGCTGTTCACACCCGGGCGCTAGACGAGTTGAGTGACATGCTCACCAACGGGTTTCACTCAGGTGACCTCGAAAAATTTAGCCATCAAATAGCCCCGCTCTGCCACTGCCCTTCTCTAAGCTTTCAAAGGGTGAACACCCTTCACAATGTTTATTAGTCTCTGATGGGTGGGGGGCGACGGTTCAACCGAAGGCAGCATGCATGTCGAGTTTGCGTAATACGAACCCCGTAATGAACAACACATCTCATGCGCGGGTTACGAGCAGATTGCAGCCCGAGGATTGAGGACTTGTGCTTGGGCGCGAGCGACACGAGAGTTTCGACTGCAGGCGAATGAATATGTACTAGCATGTTTCTTGCTGCCTCCAACATTCCCCTTCTCGAGCATCGAACAACGGCTGTTGGCTGATCATGAGTCGACAAACCGTTTCATGTTTGGCAGACATCTGAACGCAGGGGTCTGCAACTGGCTGGGTTGTGGTCGCACCAGCTGGCATGAGAGCGCGTGGCCAGAGTCAAGGCCCGTCCAATGGCGAGTCGACGGCTCCCTGCGCCGGTGTGTC
This sequence comes from Aschersonia sp. MBC 877, assembly GCA_030787035.1. NCBI lineage: Eukaryota > Fungi > Ascomycota > Sordariomycetes > Hypocreales > Clavicipitaceae > Aschersonia > Aschersonia sp. MBC 877. Next base: position 36,906 of record JARJUA010000059.1, on the reverse strand, counting down.
CCGTACGAATGGCGTCCCCTCTGGTGTCGGCGAGGCCAAGGTTTGGGTGTCTGCCGCTGAGAGAGGAGAGAACCCCGAAATTACCCCAGAATTCCTTCTCTTGGTTCTCCCGGTTCTTCCTCTGCTTTACTGCGCGCGCCCGTCTTGGTGTGTCCTCATCATCACTGCGGTTAGCTCGCCGGAAGCTTTCCCTCCAACGTTGGCAGGAATGCAGAGTGCCTTCTCGGGGACCAGATCTGCGGACAGCAGCGGCGAATTCCAGTGGTATACTCGGCCGAAGCCTTGTCACGACTGAGTCGCATTTCAATCATAGAATGAGTGTGGCAGGACCGAGCCATGCCGCCGTGACACGATGCAGCCGGGGCGGTGATTCAGGGTTGCTCGTTGGCGCCCCCTTCCTCTCCGCATTTCTATTGCATACATTCTCACAAGGAGCCCGGCGGCTCACTTAGATGTCGTCGGTCATGCCTTGAACCCCTTCTAGACAAACGACTCCGGCTTCAGCAGCCCCTTCGTTCTAGACGTGAGAATCAATTTTCACATGTCACATTGATGAATGTCAGAATTGTGACTATCAAGGCTTGTACGTATAGAACCATGGGGGGAAAAGCGTCCGTGTTTCATTGGGTCGACGAGCGGCACCCGCATCGCGAGGCCCATTTTATCGAGGCCTTGGATCACCCCATGATCAATGCGCACAAGAGCCGTGCAACAATCGACAATGAATGCGTCGCCCATCGATGTCAGGACAGTGTTGCCATCTCCATTTCATTCTCAAGGGAAGCTCCGACGTAGCCCTCGCCGGGCTGACCGATGTCTTTCTCGACAATCACCTTTGGGACACAATTGGCCGAGGAAGACGAAGAGGGAGAGTATCGTGGTGAGATTCGGCGTAATTGTGGTACTTTGTGGGGCGGATCTTCGGACGAGACTTTTTCGAATTGTCACTTCCCAGATTGTAGGGCAATTTCTGAGGTCCCTTTGTTGGCAAGGCTCAATTGTTTCTCACGCAAGGCTAGCCAGTGCCAATGCATGGCTATCTCACCCAAAGAAGACACAGCATCTCCATTGCTTTGCATCCCACTGGCAATAGTGCAACAGGAGGAGATGTCGAGTGCACTGGCTGCCTGAGGTCCCCCATTCGGGATTCTCTGCAGCGGTGATGACATAATGGCCCTTCCGGACCCGCAAGGTCCACGCTGAGCTGTCACAAGCTCTGGGCCGAGCGCCGACGTTGGAGAGTCCAGATCGTCACTCCTTCCAGTTATCGTCAACATCTTGCGACTTTGACTGTGTGTTCTACCAGTTGGTCCTGAGGGCTCACACCGTTCACATCAGCTCCGTCGTGTCGACTTTCGGGAAGCAAGGCGGTAATCACACACGGCGGAGACCATCGCCATCGGACGCGACTCGGTGCTGTCGATATCTCATCGTCACTTACCAGATCATTGCTGTCTGCTCGTCATATACAGCCGCCTCAGCTTGCCGACCATCTTTTGGCCAGCATTGTCTCGTACCGATAGAAACCTTAGGTCTGACATATTGCGAAACGTAATGGCAGTCCGCCGCTCGCCCATCTGAAGCCATGCCGCGCAACCGCCCCCCGGCAACGGGATACGAGCGTCTAGCCCAAGCCGACCTCACCGACGACTCGGACGACGATGCCGCTCAAAACTCGTTGCAAAGCCCCTCTGCACCGCGCTTTGCACCCATCACGCAGCCTCCGCGACACCGGCCAGACATGACCAGTCCCAAGGCGAGCTATTCGCAGAGGCCGAGACTCCGCAAGCGAGGAGGAAGCGCAGGCGGCGTCGATATCAAAGCCATCAATGCGCGTCTGGAGCGCTGGGCGGACGAAATCGCATCCAAGTTCAAACGTGGACGTGGGAAAAGTATCTCTGGGGAGGAGGAGCGCCTCGAGATTCACCATTCCGTATTCCAGCCTCCCGAGGGCGTCCGTCCCATCAGCCCCGAGGGGCTAGCCAACGACCAGCCCGGCACCATGACCAAGGCCGAGTTCGAGTCCATTGTGGACAGTGTCCGGGTTGCCATACGACAAGAGGTGCACCCGAGTATGATATCGCAGGGCAGCTCTGGCAGTTATTTCGCGAGAAATCCGGATGGTAAGATCGTGGGAGTTTTCAAGCCCAAAGACGAGGAACCGTACGCAGCAGGGAATCCGAAGTGGAACAAGTGGATTCATAGGAACCTCTTTCCCTGCTGCTTCGGGAGAGCTTGGTATGTATTTATTCCCTAAGAAACCCTCGCGCCTCCGCAGAGTTCAATCACTAACTGCACAATCACCCAGCCTTATTCCGAATCTGTCCTACGTCAGCGAGGCCGCAGCATATGTACTCGACACACAGCTTCGCACAAATCTGGTGCCGTACACGGACGTGGTCTGGCTGTCGTCCAAATCCTTTCACTATCCTCTGTGGGACCGACGCAGTTTCTACCGAAAGAAGAAGCCGCTGCCTCCCAAACCTGGCAGCTTCCAGGTCTTTTTGAAGGGATTTAAAGATGCCAACGTCTTCTTACGCGAGCATCCGTGGCCAGATCAATACTGGGCTGGATTTCGCGCCAACGATACGCACAGAAACCGCAAGAAGCGATGGACCGAGAGCTGCCGTCCCTCGACGTCTGCGGATCCAGACGGAGCTGACTCGGGTGACGACCAGACGGCCGATGCCGCACAAGACCTGACAACTCCGCCGAGATTCGCCTGGACCGAGCAGATCAAGCAGTCGTTTCGGGAGGAGCTGGAGAAACTCGTAATTCTGGACTACATCATGCGCAACACGGACCGAGGGCTGGACAACTGGATGATCAAGGTAGACTGGGAGGCAGGCAACGTCTCCATCGTATCCGACCCCGTCCATCTAAACATGGATGAGGCTCCCACGTCGGAAGAAGAAGAAAGCGGCCCTCGACCCGTCGATGCAGAGCAATTGCCCAAGTCTGCCACGAGCGCATCGTACCCTTACAGAAGTCAACGGCCGATGAACCACAAATCAGCACCAAAGGAACCCGCCATCAACATCGGTGCCATCGACAATTCCCTGTCCTGGCCGTGGAAACACCCCGACGCATGGCGAAGGTACGCGTAACCCTCACCACTTGCTTCCTCCCCTCCCCGCACTAACGCACGCCCGCACAGCTTCCCTTTCGGCTGGCTCTTCCTCCCCGTAGACCTCATCGGGCGCCCATTCTCCCAAAGAACGCGCGACCACTTCCTCCCCCTCCTCACTTCAACAGCATGGTGGGCACAGACGCAAATGGCACTCAAGCGCGTCTTCCAAGTCGACCAAGACTTCCAGGACCGCATGTTCGCCAAGCAAGTCGCCGTCATGAAAGGCCAAGCATGGAACGTCGTCGAGGCGCTCAAGTCGCCCGACCACGGGCCGTTGGAACTGACACGCCGCGCCAAAGTCTGCGTGTGGGACGACCTTGTCGACGTGCCCGTCGCCGTGCCCATGCGCGTCACGTCCTCGGAGCTGCGCCGCAACCCGCACGCCCGTCGCTCCACAGACATGGACGAAGCCGACATTGCCTCGTCCGCGCCCACGGACACGGTCGACCTCCTCGGCCTGCAGTCCGCACCGATCCAAATGCCCAGGTCGGGACGCATCGACGACACGCCGTCGGACGTGCCCGTCACCTCGCGCGGCAACGGAACCGCCTCCCGATCTCCATACATCTATGAACCCCCTCGACGTGGAGGACCGCACCAGCAACGTCGTTACTCCGTCGCGACGCCCGCCACGTCCAGACGGAACAGCAACCCCGTGCACGGCACCGAGTCGCAGCACATGTACGACAGCGACGACCTTGACGGCGACTTGGGCTTCGCCGCCGCAGAGGGACAGATGGGCAATCAGCGCAAAGTCATTGTCGAGCGTCTCGAGGCCGTTAAGACGAGGAACCCCGTCTTCACGTGGTGTTGAGGGCGTAGATATGTCGGTGTCCTGATGATGACGGGCTTTTTGGGACGGGGTGGGGGAACAATAGCCGCTTTGGGGTCGGGGTCAGGGTCGCTTTTGGAAATGATACGTGGGGAAACGTGCCTCATGATTTTTTGCTTTTCGAGTGGGAGCAAGACGCCCGATGTGAACCCTGGCATGTGCGTGCACTCGCCATCGGAACAGTAGGCTGAAAGAAGTTCCAAAGGTACAGGGAGATACGCTTGCGCGATGTACTATACCACCACAGCAACGTCTATAGAAGGGGTCAGGTACTCCGAAGATAAGAATGTATCCATCGTATTGGGTAGCGAGCCACCCTTTGCTATGGAAAATCGGTCCGCCAAGTAAGAACTTGCAGGCACCTGGTAACCTCTTCACCGCCTCTTGGCCTGAATATCGCCAATTTTTGCCAAATATTCCGGTTCCGCATCGCAACCCAGACACATGTCTCAAAAGCCAGCATTGTGTCTTGAGCCGGGCCGTCGACGTGATCGTGCACGAACCGACGCAACGGGAAGCTCGCATCGTCAGCATCCACGTTGACTGGATGCGACCTGCAGTGCCAACAAACCTCGGGTCGACTGACTGCCGGTCATGCAGGGGGTTCCCTGTGCCTCAGCTACCCACGGCGGGTTTCTGCAGGGAATAAGTCCCGCGACGAGCCGAGTGGACTTGGCGAGTCGAGACTTCGTATATGGTAGCCATGGGGACGACGCCCGTCGTTCGAGCTGCTATCAAGGATCAGCAAATGATATCGTCCGAGGCGGCGTGGCAGGACTATGACTATAGGACGCCTGATTCCAAGCTTAGTGAAGCGCTTTCTTCGCATTGCTTCGGTCGTGGGGGGGACGCGTGTTGCTGTCCCGAGGTGAGGACTTCAAAGGAAGCGGTATGGTGACGAATTGCGGTGTGCGATATGCACCAGGCCGCGTAGCAAAAGGCAGCGCAGCCATACTGGCGACTGGCGAATCTGACGGCCTCGATTGTCCAGAGAAATTGACTTGCCGAATACGTTGGGCCGAGGACGCGTCCAGCATTCGCGGCAAGTGTCACATCGCAGTCTAAGGTGCTAGCGGGTAGGAGCTTGAGAGGACACCTCATCTGTCGCTTCGCAATCTCTGTCCAGGATTTCGGTAATGCACGTGTGTATGTGCTCCGTACGGAGTACTGGGGGCAAGTCTGAGGTTTCGCCCATGTTCTCAAGGTCCGTCTGGGTTAACGTCTTTGCGCGTCTCATCATTTATTACGCTACTCCTATGACACAGGCTCAACACTTGCCGACCGTATCGAGGTATTGCGTCGCCGCCGAATCACGCCGCTGCGGCTGTTGAGAGCACCCGCGTAGCGATAAAGAGAGTATCCATGTATTTTGCTATGATTCGCCAGCTTTTCATCCGGGTCGCATGACGCTCCAGCCACGCCCGGTCGGCGGTCAGGCTAATGATGGCGGGTGCGCAAACATCGAAAGCGCGCTGGTCGCGCTGACAGAGGCCGAGCTGATTGCGACGGCAAACGTCACCTTGGTGGGATGTCAAGGGCATCGGCAGTCGGCTTGACTCTGTTCACTGCAAGCCTGTCTGGCGCGGGAATGTCCGCTTGCTTTGTTTGGCCAACGAGTTCGCAGGATCGCCAGGGCTGTTCCAGGAAACGGACGCGCGTTTGGACTAGATCTTACTGAGCCCAACAAACTCGGCCATTGAGGGGAGGTCCTCTGCGTGCAGAGACAGGAAACCCGGCAAGCGGTTAACCCGGCAAGCGAATATGCCGGTCGGTTGACGGTACCGCTCTGCCATCTCATGGTATGAAGCTGAAGCTTGGAGAACAAGCACGAAATGGCTTGCAGCCGTCCAGGACGCACAACGAGGCTCGGGCTCCGCAGCTGTGATCATACCGCTGGTCCAATATTCATCCTCAACAATGCGGCCACGACTACCTTGCCAGCGACCACACCAACAGTATCATCGCCATCCTTCTCCGAACGAGATATCAATGCATACATACATATGTACATACATATGCGGCTTATCGACGGCTTCGAACGGACCAGGGAAAAAGGCCCGTCATGTCGACCCGCATGCAGCTGTAATATTAGGACATCGCCTTCGGTGCACCGAACCGACCGTTCGAGTGGACAAGGTGCCTGACTTTAGCGTCTGGCGGCCTTGCAGTGCGGGCAAACGGTAGAAGTGAAATGGTTCGGGACCATGACTCGGAGCGACGGGGGTTCGTCAGCGGCTGCCCTTTCGGCCTCTTGCCGTGATATTCCGTAATGAAGCACCAGCTGCAAATTCACCAAGTTTTAGTCATCAGAGTAGAGCCGAACCGAGGGCAAAAGTTAGGACTTGACATTACCTGGGAACTGGGAAAATTGCCGTTGTCTGAGGGGTTTCTCAATGTTTCTTGCACGCATCTGCTACATCGGCACTCCATATACCACTCCATTCAGGCGTACTCTCAATATAGTGCGGCACTTTGTTATTGTAGGGAAATGTGCACTCCATGTTCCGTGATAGGGCATTCGTTGCTATTTTGGGGACTGGTTACCACTCGGCTGTTGCGTCTGCAGTGTGCAATTGCTCTGGCGTTGCCCCATAGTCGCCGATGCTACCTGGAAATACGGTAGTCATGCCACGGAATTGCATGCAGGCCGCCGCCTGGGCCGATTCGATACGACGGTAGCATCTCAGGGGCCGCCTTCGGTTGCCTTTGTCACATTCCCGCTCTCAATATCCCTGACATGGTCTCTTGGCGTTGAATTCCAGCGGCGATCATTCTTGTCCGGCAGGAGTGTCCATGAATGGGCAGTTTTCTGATGCAAGACCGAGAGTCTCAACGCAACACTGGAGTGGACGCAACACTTTAGTGGACGACGACAGCACCCTTTGCTTGGAGGGACATGCTCACGCCTCAGCAAAGAGTCCGAGCGCTTCATCGTTCTCGGATCCGCGCTGGCTTGCTTGCTTTGTGGCGGTCGAGTCCAATTTCGCCATGCAGGCATTCGTCCGAGGCTGAGGAAAGGCGCCTTGCTTTGCACTTCCAGGAGAATCGTTCTGTCCTCTGCATCCTGCGGGCCACAAGCGACGACCTGGCTAATTTGGAACCCTCACGACGTAACGTCGCTGCTCGGACGAGTGCCGGCCCCGTGCTTCTACGGATGTCCACGGGATCCAGACACCTACAGGACACCTCTCATCAAAAGCTGGCATTCCCCGGCTTGAACGGAGCCTGCAGCGACAAGACTGCACGTACACCGGTGCATTCTCGCAGCGATCGTGAAGAATGTGACCAAACAATCCGCGTGAAGTCCGTACTCTTTGCATCATGAGCGGTCGGGGGCCAGAGAAGGGTTTCTCTTAGATACTGTACTCCGCTTCATGGTGCCTTTTCCCACTTCCCAGTACGGAGTACAGCAAGACATGTTTCCAGTGAGCTCGACGGTTCTTGGAGCCCCGTAAAGTAGAATACTTGGCTCGGATGGGTTGATTGCAAATTGTTTCCCCAATTTCATACAGGCTCGTCCCGAAGCAACAGGCCGCAGTCACTCGCTGCTTCATACAGGGTTTTGATCTTTCCGAATGGATGATTTGTACTCCGTACAACCGGCTAGCCGACTGGTTGATTGATGATTGGACCATTGGCGGGAGGCCCGGCGCACAAACGGGAAACGACCTTTGTCCAATCACGCTTTGGACAGGGTCGCATGCTTCTTGAAGCCCGTCACGCCCTTCAAAACCCGAGATCGACGGGTTTCATTGTGCATCATACAATGAATCGTGCAATTGTGCATCTCTTTCCCTCCTTCGCAACCTCACCCTTGCTACGAGGTGGATTCGAGGGTAACAGCACAAAGCTCGACTGCCGAAGTAAGTCAAGTCGACTGGGGCAAGACTTCATTGTTTCAAGGAGCCATTGTAACTCGGGCATACCGTTCCGCCGTCAACCTTGCTTGGATGGCCGATGAACCACAGGTTAGGAGCCCGGGGCCGGCCCGAACACAAGGTCGGCAGTTTGCTCGATAGGGGGGATCCTTGGCCGTCGACCTGGACAACCCCTTCTTCGACTGCTAGGCAGGAGTTGCCGTTGGAGGGTCAGGCAAGTGGACCTCGTGCCGTTCATCACGAAAACGCACTGCCATTTCCTCACACAGCATGGCTCCCTGAATGTCGCTTCATTTCTCTGACCTACTCACTTTCCCTCTTCGACGTCTGAGTGAAGAGTCCATCGCTGTTGTCCACGGCCAAAGATGAATGGAGAGTATGACAACTTGCTCGTCGCAAGTATCAGGCGCAACGCCGCTAACTGTTTAGGGCAAGAGAGGGCACTGTCCCGCTGGACGACTCCCTCACCGAGACTGTCGAATATCACGGTCGAATATTCCAACGGTACGCCTTGACGAACCGAATTTACTTCTCTCCAATCGATGAGGTTGGTCGTCCGCTTTGCTGGCCAGCGTAGGACTCCCTTCTAATCCGTGTTCAAGGAGGAAGCCGCACGTCTAGAGTCGATGCATGCCGTTCTCTGCCAAGTCTTCGACAATAGGCTTGTGTTTCCGCCGTTGCACCGACCGAAGCGAATTCTTGACTGCGGCTTCGGAGCTGGCGACTGGGCCGTCGATGTCGCGAAGAGGTTTCCAGACGCCGAGGTGCGCGTTTCCGGCAAGCTATCCCCAAGTCGAGGCTTCTGCAGGAGGGCGAGCTACGCTGCATACTGGGAATTTCATCCTTCAAGACTTGACTGTTGCGAGAGGATGTGGATGTCTTTGGTCCGAGACTGATGGAGCAGCATAGGTCATCGGGCTCGACATCAGTCCTCACATAATTCCTGAGGATCAGCCGGAGAATCTCGATCTACAGGTCGACGATCTAAATGCAAGGTCGGTGATATCGCAACGGTCGAAGAATCCAGCAAAGTGATGCTGATTACTTGAAAACATTAGATTTACCTTCTCGTCGGCTTTTTTTGACGTGGCACACAGCCAGATGATGTGTGGTGGGATCCATGCGAACAGATGGGAAAGTTACATACGCGACATATTTCGCGCGTTGCGCCCTGGCGGTTGGTGTCAAATGGTGGAAGCCTACCTCAACGCTCAGTCTGACAATGGAACGTTGACCAGAGGCTAGTTGATGCCTTGCGCCATGCCAGTGTAGAATGAGGGGCTAACGTTCGCAGCTGAAAGACCACGCGCTGTCCAGATGGTCGAGGCAATATCTGTCTGCGTTGCATCCGCACAAAGATCCAAGAGCTGCCCTACAGCTTGCGCAGTGGATGGCGAGCGCGGGTTTCACCGAAATTGAAACAAGGCTGCTAACGCTGCCGATGTGCCCGTGGTCCAATGGTGTGTGCAATATAAGACATCTGCACTATCAAAGGGGATTGTGCTTTCCGCTGACTTTGTTCCCCTCGGCAGAGCCGCGAGATCGAGAGATAGGCCGCGCAAACGCAGAACAGGTACCGATGCTTCTGAGGTCGCTGGCCTTGTATCCCTTTACCCAGTTGAAAGGGTAAGTTGACTTTCGCAAACCCACATCGGTAAAGCTGCAGCTTATAACCATTCCATCAGGATGCCTATCGGAGATTTCGATGCCCTGATCGAGCAGGCGACAGCGGAGGCGAGAGATCCGTCGTTGAAGGTAAGCACAATGCCGCTGCTGAACGCTGAGCTCGGTTGGGCTAAATTCCTGTATCACGCAAGGCCTATTTCCCACTGTAAGTAAAGACCACCGTCGAGCCGATCTTGAACTCGATGTGCTCAAAGTTCCGCTCAGCTATGTCTGCATTGGCCGAAGGCCGAGTGCATGACAGCCCGCGGCCGTTGCGACAATGCGAGAAGCCTTCAGACGGCTGGAGAGATGGCTTCGAAGATGTTGATGCCTCACCCTGGTCATCCGGGACAGGCACACTTCGGATCACTGCCGGGCCGTCATGGAAAAGCGAGCGCCAGTTGGCCAGCCGCCTTTGAGATGCCGGCATGGCTGAGGCAAGTCGAGCCGGCGATGAAAAAGGGTCGGTAGAGGTCGAGGAGGCGGTTCGACAAGGACCCCTGGACGAGGCGATGGATCAACGGTCAAGGAAGGAGCGAGTTGCCTCGGGTGACTATGGAGGAAGGCTGGGCTGGCCGCTGCCGGTACGAGGCAATTCATTGGTTGGCTAGGCTAGTGCTTGCGCTCCTGCCTCAAGCGACACAAGACGGAGGCTTCCACTTATTGTGCACCAGCACCGTCATCTGCAATAGCACAGCACAGCACAGCACAGCACAGCAATAGCAACGGCAACGGCAAAAGGACGATAAAGGACCTGCAACGAGCGGTCTGAATAGACTAGATTTCAAGAGACTAGGGGTTTGGAAAGGGGAGGGACACAACAAGAGTAGACAAAATAAGCGCTGGTGCTCACGCAAGCTAGCTGCGTACTACGCACGATAGGCACAGAAAAAAAACCAAAACCAACCTCAAATCTGTGAATGAACTTGAAGCCGGAGCGCCCGCACGAAATGACGGTCCGCTGTGCGCCTTGCCACTTCGGTCGGCGCCAGTTACCGACAGACCGGAACCGGTGGTCGCGAATAGCTCTGAAAGGCAAAGGCTTGCTCGAGACCCGATCCTGGATGTGGTCTTCTAGCGTCGCCGACGCAATCAGAGGCGCCTTGCGCACAAAGCGTATCATGATGGCTCCAGCATCAATGGGGCGTTTGAATTTCTCTCCCTCTTTCTCGTGCTGACCAGTCCGTCCGTTCCTTCGGCTCGACGGTCTAATCTCGTTGCCTAGTGGCATGACTACACGAATCATGGCCCAGTCAAGCCGAGCATATGGCCCCCGATGATCGCGAGTCACGGCCAACATGAACGTGTAGTATTTTGGCTGCCATGTCTCAAGCATCCTGAGCAGCCATGTCGAATTGGGACAGACATTTGATCGCGATTGGTTTTCATTGAACGAAGTTGATGAACTCCCCGGTCCCGTGCAAAGGGTTTCTCCCCTTGCCAACAATCCTGTCGCACGGGGTTCTGTTCATGACAAGCAGAACAATAGTAAGATCTCAACCCGCTGGCTTGTGAGTGAATACTCAATGGAGCAGGCACCATAGTCGGCTTGTTGTCCGAAAAGGACGAGGCAACGCCGATTGTTGCCCTTTTCTTTTGACACACAATCTCGAGCCGGCGACTCAAGCCACATTGAGCCAGGAGTCAATGAGCCAAACGTGCCAGTCCAGCACGTGGCTCTTCAAAAACCCGTATACGCTGCATTTCACCTGACGCTGTGTCCGAGTGCCAGAAAGAAGGATATACATTTGATGTGTCCAGAGCAAAAGCTTTCGTGCTGTCCACTGCAGCAGGCTTCACAAGCACTCTCCCCTTGCAACAATGGCCACGGAATGACATTGACGTCGCTCAACCCAGCGTCTAGACGCCCTCACATACGTCACGCGGCATGTTGCGATAACATGGAGTTGGATGCAACTCCGCCGGATGGTTTTACCATGCAGCAACTTGAACTTTCAACCCGATTGACATCCCGATTCCCATGAACTGGGGATTGGTTCAAGGTGAAGTGGGTCTGTGAGACATCAACAAGAACAGACCAGAAAATTGACGACCTTTACAGTCCCTGTCTCCATTATACATCTCAACCATCCGAAAACCTTCGCTGCACGTCAGACACGCACCAACGGCGGCAATCATGGCGACCAAGGCCATTCATTCTCTTCCGAGCTCGTGTCTGTCCCTGCGCCGTCTGATACCACGGGCTCCGTCTTCCAGACGCCTCTCGCAAGCTGCGTATTCTACAACGACAACGGAGGGAAGAGCACCGCCTTTCCTGCAGAAGCTCAAGGCGGATTTGAAGACAGCTATGCGTGCCAAGGACGCACCGAGGCTATCTGTCCTACGCGCCATCACATCTGCTCACCTCAATGCGTCCAAAACATCAACTCCGGTTTTTACCGATGTGCAGCTGGTAGCGCTGATACGGCGCATTCAGAAGAATGCCCAGGATGCTGTGGTGGATGCACAGGCCGCGGGACGCGATGACCTCGTCATGAAGGAGCAGGAGCAGGTTGACATCATGGATGAGTATCTTGCCAGAAGCGGCGTTGAGACTCTGGGCGAGTCCGAGTTCAAAGCCCTGATTCAGAAAGCTATCGAGGCGTCCAGGAGCGCAGGAGCAGCTTCCAAATCGCTGGTGGGCGACACGATGAAGCGTTTGGCGGGTGCACTGGAAGGCAAAGACGTTGACAGAAAAGCTGTGGCCAACATGGTCAAGGAACTAACCCGAGAGTAGTAGGGATGAAGAGCCACGAAAACGAAGAAAGTGTGTATAGTATCCCTGTATGATCATGAGTACATAGCTCAACATCTCTCCAGTAAAGCCTCTCTACTGATACGGACGTTTGCCTGGTAGTATACTCATGCCCCTGCGGTATGAGAAACACATTTATTCCCGAAAGTGACGAGACTCGACCTGCGTGGAAAGCAGTCTCGCCACCGCCATCAGTGAAAACTTTCGACGTGCCGTGACATTTGACATGGACTACATATATCGGAATTTGCAAACGTGTCATATCTGACCACGAAAAAAAATTGAGCTTGCGAGCCTGCTCAGTGGCATGTCAAACAAGGCAGAGCAAGAGCAAGAGACAGACAGTCGAAGGGAATACATTAATGCGCAACGATTGTCCCAGGATGGAACATGGGCGCGACCAAGCCGCCCAAGGCAAGGGCACTTGCGATGGTGACGAAGCTCGAGGTCGACAACAGCGAGATGCCGCTGATGCCATGTCCCGACGTGCAGCCCCCGGCTATCCTGGCTCCGAGTGCCATCAACATGCCGCCAGTCGCGGCCAAGACCGGCGCCACCTCATGCGCCGTACTTCCAACGGCGGATGCAAAAGGCATCCTCAAGAGACCCCAAGCCCCGGCGGCCACCCCAAGGGCGAACAACATGTTCTTCCACGAAGCCGGCCTCGTCTTGGCACCTTGCACCATCCACCAAAAGTAGTTGCCCGCCTCTTCGTACGACCCCGATACGCCTAGCATGGTTTTCCTTAGAAGCAACGACACGAGCTGCGCGCCTCCGATGAGCAACCCGCCAACTGCACCTGATATCCTCGTTGGTCTGGAGAGAGACGGTGTATACACACTTGTGACGGCAACGACGACGACGCAGGCCATGACCAGCATGGACAGCGTCGAGCTCTTGGACAAGCCTAGCTGGGTTGACACGACGCCGGGTTCAGGTCCAACGCGCCTCTTCTCCCGCAACCGGCTGACCAGCCTGCTCACGGGTCCCGCCCACAAGATGCCGCCCACGATGGCTCCCTGCAGGGCATAAAGGCCCGTACCGACGCCTGCCGCCAGCTGAGCGAACAGCGTCCCTGGGCAAGAACCTGACATGGCCATGCCCACGCCCAACAGCCCGCCGCCAACAGCATTTCCGTCGTATCTAGAGAACAAGCCCAGCGGGGACGAGTTCCTCGGAGGAATCTTGACGACGCCCATCGACTCGAGAACGGCATAACCAACACTTTGTTCCCCTCGTCCGCAGAGCCAGAACCCCAAGTCAGCAAAAGAGCAAAACACGCTGAACAGCAGGTCTTCACGCTCGGTCGAGTAGCCGAACACACAATCACTCACGCGCTTGTCGCCGTAGCAGCCAGAAAGGCCTGCATCATGTGCCAGTTCTCCAGCTTGAGCTGCGCAATGACCACAGCGGGATCGTGAAAGCCCGCAGCCGCCATGGCAGCTCCAAAAGCAGCGCCCGACAAGACCGTCGTCGCCATGATTGCTGAATGGAAGAAGACGACATGACGGCAATCCCTTTTGAGACAGAACCCCCTTCTTCAACCCCCCTCCGACCAACGACTGGCCTATCCATGGCGGCGCGCTAGGGCCTCTCGCCGGCGTAGGCGTGAAGTCGGTGCCAGAGCTAAACCACCGACTTGCTCCGTCACGAGCCAGACCACACCCCGCGTCGTGGTCGGGGACTTTTGCCCTCGCTTCCTTGTCACAGGCAAGTTTCAGACGCGCCGAGACAGCCCGACAGCCCAGGGCTGTGTCTGTGGCCCGTGTGGCCTGCGAAGCATTTGCTTCATTTCTGGCAGATGCAAAACGATGCAAGAATGTCGAGTCTTTTACGCAATGGCTGTTTTTTTTCTTCTCGTGTGCGGGCGAACGGAGCGGAGTGGTTGCGTTGCATCGAGATTTGTCCGGAGCGGGGGATTTGAAATAGACCAGCTTTTTTGTTGAACTCGGTTGCACGGCTGCCCGCGTCTTGGTACATGCCAAATGGCAAATGGTCTGAGCCGAGGTCTCCCGATGCTTGTCCACTCACCTCTCCGCCGCCGACTTGGGATTTGATTTGTATAAAAAATCCAGTGGCACATACGTACAATACATCTTGCCACCCACTGCATGTAATCTGTACATGTGTATGTCGGTCCATGACTACTCCGACTACTTCTACTACTAGGTCTGCCCCGCCAATCATGCCATGGCCGTAACTTGCACAAGCTCGTGCCGTCGGCTCGCCTCTTGAGCTTTTGCATACAACTCCAATTCCAGCTTTGAGCCATCTGCGCCGAGATGCCGCGTTTGCTGCACGTTGAGAAGGTCGACGGCAAGCCGGGCCAGGTCTATTATCCGTATGTTTCCATGAATCAAACCCCATGATGGGAGGGTGAGCAAGAACAGCTAGCTGTAGCTGAAGGAGGGTGGCAACAAGGAAAGAAGAGAAAAGAAAAGAAGAAAGAAAGAAAAGAAAAGGCCGAAAAAGCCCCAAAGCAATCGCCAGCTAACCACGCTCTCGACAGCATCAAGCTCAAAGAGGTGCCCATGCCCAAAGCCGGTCCGAATCAACTGGTCGTACGCATGGACGCCGCCGCCTTGAACCATAAAGATCTCTTCATCCGCCGCCATCTCTACCCAGCCATCTCGTTCGAGCACGCGCTCCTAGCCGACGGATACGGCACCGTGGTGGAAGCCGGCCCCGGCACGACACGCAACCTGCTCAACCAGCCCGTGTTGATCAACCCGGTGCTGCACTGGAAGTCGGACCCAACCGGCCCCGAGGACGGCACCATCGTGTCCATCGGCGCGTCGCGACTCACCGACCTCGGCTGCGCGCAGGACTACCTGCTCGTGGAGGAGGGGGACGTGGTGCCGGCGCCTTCGCACCTCACGCCCGTGGAGGGCGCTTCGCTCCCCCTCGCCGGCCTCACTGCGTGGCGAGCCCTCGTGAGCAAGAGCGACAACGCCCTGCCCGGGCGCAATATCCTCGTGACGGGCATAGGGGGCGGCGTGGCCCTGCAGGTCCTTCAGTTCGCCACCGCCATGGGGTGCAATGTCTTCGTGACGTCGGGGAACGCCGGCAAGATTGAAAAGGCCAAGGCCATGGGCGCAAAGGCCGGCGTCGTGTATAAAGACGATGGGTGGGAGAAGG
The DNA here is from genome assembly GCA_030787035.1 of Aschersonia sp. MBC 877. NCBI lineage: Eukaryota > Fungi > Ascomycota > Sordariomycetes > Hypocreales > Clavicipitaceae > Aschersonia > Aschersonia sp. MBC 877. The sequence goes on along the minus strand of JARJUA010000059.1, from coordinate 21,508 downwards.
AGCTCAAGACGCTGCTGCCGAGCGAGAGGCCGTTCCTCGATGCCGTGGTGGACGGCGCGGGCGGGGACATCTTGTCCAAGGTTGTGAGGCTGTTGAAGCCGGGCGGTGTCATTTCGCAGTATGGCATGACGGTCGGTCCCAAGATGGAGTGGCCCATCACGGCCGTGCTGCAGAACATTGAGCTGCGGGGATCGACGCTCGGGTCGAGGAGGGAGCTTGTGGACATGGTCGAATTTGTGAGTGAGCATCAGATACGGCCCGTGGTGAGCAGGACTATCAAGGGGCTGGGCAATCTGGATGGGATCGAGGGCTTGTTCAAGGACATGGACGCTGGTTCGCAGTTTGGCAAGTTGGTTATAGAGATTGACGATCATCCGTCATCTTCGAAGCTGTAATCTGCGGAGGTGGGGAATCGAAAACGAAGACCGATAGGACAAATAGCACGGGTCGTAATGAGGTATCCTCTGCATTCATACCTCTGCAAACATATAACTTGTCCGAACGCCGATTGCATGCTCGCCAGCGCCAATCTTTATGCTGTACATAAACACCGTCATTAGACAAACCCCCTTTCCCCCCAAGCCAATCGAACTATGTATGTTCATGATGATTTCTTCCGCTTCTTTTTCGGTCTATCCTCCTCTGGCGGTACAAATTCAGCCTCCCTCTCTTTGGCCTTCTCCGCCTTTCGCTGCTGCTGCTTATCCTGTCGCATCTCTCGGACTGCTCTTTCCTTGGCTTGCTTATTCAGGAAGTACTCGCCGCTTTCAATCTGCTTGTCTACCTTGCTCTTCTCCGGCGCCGGTGGGAATGGCGTGTACGTCTTCTTTGCCTTGTCCGTGACTTTGTGCGGCACTCGGCGACTGCTGAGCGTCTTCTTCTTGAAATTGGGCAAGAATCGGTCCCAGCTCTCGTTGGCTAGTTCGGGGTCTTTTGCGAGCTCTTTCTTGATCATGAGCTCTTTGATGTTGTAGATGGGGTGCACGTTGTTCATGCAGTCCTCCACGATCCTGCGAATTTCTTTGAGGCCTTTATATCCGCCCATGGCGCAGACGGTATTGCCGTGCACGAGAATATACGTCTCGGTGAGGAGTTCGAGCGCCTTTAGTGTCGATCCGTTGGGCCCCAGAATCCTCTGCCTGCGCTTGACGAACCGCTCCTTGCTGCCGACCAAGTTTCGAATCTTGATGACATCGCACGCCACGCCGTCTTCGAGGATCTTGACGGCCTGCGGAGCCGGAACGCTCCTGGCTAGCAGCTTGATGAGATCGCGCGCATCCAGAATCGCCGCCGGATCGAACGTCTTGCGCGTCGTCTTGACCGTCATGGAGCCTTCCACGAGATCGAGCGTGCAGGCGATGCCGCGTTTCTCCAAAGATTTGGTCACCAGCGGCCAGGCCTCCTTCAAATATACCTCGCGATACTTGGGAAAGAGCGTCATGAAGGATGACTCTTCGGCGAAAGTGCCCCCAATGTTGTCGGTAGCCGTAAATGTGTCGACCTTCCATTTGTCTATGTCGTCCGTATCCCACGGTTTCTCTTTCTTGTGTGTGGAGGGCATCGCTGGCAGGTTTGTTTTGGCGCAGAGCGATCGATGTATGTCGATGGCAAGACTGCTGTGTTTGCCGTGTCTCTCCGCTTCCTTCGCTTTCCTTCTCTGATAAAATTAAGAAAGAGAAAGCCCCAGGCAACTCTATGAATAAACGTCGCTTCTCAATGAGTCGTTACTTGGAGTGCAATCAGTTCCAGTACGGTGAGATTGAAGATTTCGATTGAGGGTGGGAAAAAAAAAAGTTGCGAGTTGCACGCCAGCCTGCGGGGCTGATTCGCATCATCAAAAACCCGATGCGCCCACCACCACCGTTCGCAAAGTGTTTATCCAGTACGGGGCCCAGCACCGGTTTATCGCGAGCCGGGACTCATCGCATCAATTCGACGCCACGTCACGTTCGCCCACTCGTCGGCATGTCTAAGGCGAGAGGTGCGACTGGCGCCATCGACCAGGTCGTCAAACTGATCGTTGGAGCTGGTCAGGCGAGTCCGAGTCCGCCGGTCGGCCCAGCTCTCGGAAGTAAAGGTGTCAAGTCGATGGACTTTTGCAAGGTACTACTACTGCACCCTCCCTCCCGCCGCTCTTCTACCGCTTTTGCACCGCTTGTCATGTTGCTCTGGGAGCTTCAGCTGCCCTTGTTGCCCTTGCTGCTTGCGCTGATTGCTGACATGAGCTGTTCTTGACCTGTAGGAGTTCAACGCCAGGACAGCGCACATCACGCCCGGCACCCCTATGCCTTGTCGCGTGACTGTCCGACCAGACCGATCATTTCATTTCGACTTGCGAACGCCTCAAACTTCATGGCTGCTCCTCAGGGCCGTGGACGCGCCCAAGAACAAGAAGGGGAGTCACAAGGGGGCCAGCAAACCGGGACACGAGACAGTGGGAACAATCAGTCTCAAGCATATTTACGAGATTGCCAAGATCAAACAATCCGAATTACGACTTTCGGGGCTTTCGTTGGAGGGGTTGTGCAGATCCATCATTTTTCAGGCCAAGTCTATCGGTATCGACGTCGTCGCATAGGAGAACGTGATGAATACGTTTGAACGTATGCATTCACCACGTCGCGCTTGAAGGCTGCCTCAGAGGGATACATCTCATAATCATGTGATGCCGTATGGGGAATCATCAATGTATGGCTCACTTGGCCTATATTTGATGAAATCCGCCCATGTGGTTGTATCAACAAATTTGGGCTTTTATATTCCAGGTGCGCATGTTCTTGACAAATACAAGCGTTTTACGAATGCGATGGCCCGATGATGGACAATGCTCGCTGTCATCTTTGAGGGAAGAAGCCAAGCCGGAGGTGACTGAGATAATTATTCATTAAACGCGAAATCGCGTGCGCTCAATAACAATATTAGCAATCAAGTGTCTGGATGGGCAAGGTCGGTAGCCTCACGAAAAAAGACCAGGTCGGACTAGACATGACACGTAGAGCAAAGGCGAGATGGAGGCTGCAACGTCAACCCAACGTGCGAAAGTAAGCCTGTCAAGCAAATGAGAACGAAGAAGTCCGCGATCGCGGGCTTACTCGATGAAAGCATACTGTCTCAGCAGAGCACAGCCCAAAGCTTGACACGCCAAACAAGTAAACCCCACCCTGGCAGTTGCTTCGGCAAACATGTCCAGCATCACTCGAGTCAATGCTTACTTACCCAGACGTTGGCAAGCACGATGCAATGTGACGGTGCAATGTGGCACCGCATTAGGTCTGCGACATGAGGGCTGAGCAGAGCATGGGCGCCGGAGCCTCGTTTTTTGTGTGTTTGTCGAGTGAATGGCTGGACGCCAGCCTTGTTGTTGCGTGCTTGCTGGCTATGTCGGCTCATGTGCAGCTACACCTAAATGAAAGCAATGAATTGCCTACAGCAAATCGACAGCTCAACAAATCCCGGAATAGCATGTGACTGGATCTCCTCCCGGTAGCTGCGTGGCAGTCAGGGCCTGGTCGAGGCAGGGATGGCAAGGTCATGTTGCGGACCGCCGGCAAGCAATTAAAGCTTTGAGACAAGGGGGGCCTCCTTACAGATGAGCGACAACACCGATGTGCGTGGCACCGGGACACATGCTTGGAAGGTCCATGGAACATTCCGAGAGCATTGAGACTGTCCATTGTTCGTTGCAGACTTTTCGACTTCGAGCACAGAGCGACTGCTGCCACTTTGCGCGCTGCAGTCATGGGAACTACTACCCCAACAAGTCAACGATCGGCGTTTTGACGGTGAACAAGTGTCCAAAGATGAGATCGACAGCCATTATTCGTATTCGGGGGAAAGCGAGCAAGTGGAAACCCAGAAAGACAAGCGTGCGAGGCGACGTCATTGGCAGAAGCGCCGCTCACTCATCGGACGCCTATGAGCACCACATGACCCGTACAAACAGCACAAACAAGGCCTCCGGGAGGTGGAAGCACGACTGACGAGTTTTGACGGCTATCACCGCTCACTGATCGGATCGCCCATCTCATTGGCTCAATCAGATCAAAACGCGTCAACCTCGACCTCAATTCCCTTGTCCCTGCATGCGTGCTGCAATGCCCCCACCTGGGGGGGCTCCTGCAGCCACTATCCATCGACACAACTGCGCTAGCTAAGCCATCGGCCCCTCCAACGGCTTTCTGACGAATATGAAAGCCGCTTTGCGGACGATCCCAGACTCAACGGCTTTGCCTCCTTCAAACTTTCTCTGTAAGGTTTCTGCCACGACGAGGCTGCTGGAGGCGCTCTTCGTCGCTCGAGCATCCTCCCATCAGTCGCTGTCCCGTCCCGACCGACATCTCACATGGCTTCGCCAGATCCTACAGACGAGGCCATTCGCCCGGTTGCTGCCGCAGGTACGTTGGTGATGCCCCCAAAATTTCGTCATTTGCCTTCTGCCGCGCTCATCCGCGACGCTCTGTCTTTTGCGAGCTGCCTTTGCCGCGATATTCGACCTTCAAGTACCGCCGTCTTGCTATCGCCGCGAAGTCGTCACGAACGGTGGCGAGATGCCAACCTTATTTTTTGTTCTTCTTCTTTTTACCCCCCTTCATAAACATGTACATGAAGTCCTTGTAGTACCTCGCGCGCTCCATCGATGATTCACTTCATTGGGCTGGCGTCAGCGCACTCGATCTCTGTGTGTGGCGTTTTGCGCCGATGCTCCGATGCGACGTACGTTAATACTGCAAGTGGTCACGACAGCTCCGATGCCTGCGCAGACATCCGCACATGTCCGCAGCGATGAGACAGAAGGCAGGAACGATGTGCCAGCAGTGCGATTTGCCTCTGCGGCGGAGGAGATATCCCCAGCGCCTCCATACGATGACGACGACTCGCCCGAGATCTCCGCAGACCAGCTCAAAGCCTTCACCAAGTCTCTTCACGGCCGACCTCTGCAAGAAATCCGCATGAACACTTTTCAATTTGAAGCCTTTTCTCTACCTCCGTCGCGAGTGAGTCAAACCTCGCAGCTAACATGGTTCGGTCCCAATTTCACAGATAAAAGTATTGATAAGCTTTCAACCAGGTTCCATCGCGGGAAGACTTATCCACAAGCTCTACCAGGCTTCCGACGCCGATATCCTCGAGCCGCCAGTCACCTCACGGCAGCCCAAAACTATCGGCATTGGTGTCTCCGCCTCTGACGCCTGCAGGTTCGGGGTTGTCATCCGTCATCCAAAGGCGACTTTCAAAGGGCGCCGATGAGAGCGCCTCCGGTTTGAATGAACCACAGATCATTACACCACAAGTCTCCTCATCACATGAGAAGTCGCCCGTTGCAGAAGATCGACGGCCGCTCGTCCACCGCCCAGCCTCGTCTGAACATGTCATGAGACGGTCATCTTCGGTCGAGGAAGCAAAATCCCACCGAAGTGGTCTGTTTGCTGGCGGTCCCGGCTCGGTTCCCGCATCCCGCGAATCGAGCCCCTCGCGGAGCTCCGCGTCCAACTACTACTCGAAACCGAAAACTCCGGGCGGCGATGCCAACGATCCTTACGCCAAGGGGAAGAGACCGCCACAGCAGCAACACCCCACGAGGCACTCGATCGATCCGCGCTTTGTTTTCTCGAGGAAGAAGAAGCATGGATCACCGGGCAGCTCCAAGTCAAACTTGCATGACAAACGCGGATCTGGTATTTTCGGCAAGAGCGACGAGTATCTTGCTCCCGACAGTGGTCTCGGGCAAACGCCTCAAGGTTCCATGGCCGACCTGAAACGCTTTTTTAGAATGTCTGGGCACAACCAGCATCACGGCCATCACAAAAAGAGGGATGCCTCTCCAGCTCCGGGTACCAGAACGCCCCCCACCTCTCGAACAAGTACTCAACAGCTTCCGTTTGGCGACGATCATGGGCTCACGTCCAAATATGGCAAACTCGGCAAAGTTCTAGGAGCGGGCGCCGGCGGGTCTGTTCGACTCATGCGTCGCAAAGAAGACAACACCGTTTTCGCTGTCAAGGAGTTTCGTGCTCGGCACACTTATGAGACGGAGAAGGAATACAACAAAAAGGTCACGGCGGAATTTTGCGTTGGCTCGACGCTCCACCATGGCAACATCATTGAGACGCTCGACATCCTCCAAGAAAAGGGACGATGGTTTGAGGTGATGGAGTACGCGCCTTTCGACCTGTTCGCCATCGTCATGACCGGCAAAATGAGTCGAGAAGAGATCCGATGCTGCTTCTTACAAATTCTGAATGGTGTTACGTATCTTCATAGCATTGGACTGGCGCATAGGGATCTCAAGCTGGACAACGTTGTTGTCAGCGACAAGGGTATTATGAAAATAATCGACTTTGGTAGTGCCCATGTCTTCAAATATCCCTTCGAGAACGATACCGTACCGGCTAAAGGTAAGGATCTCATGGCAGAAAGACCGGCATGGCAGCTCACTGACCATGATGGCATCATAGGCATTGTGGGCTCTGATCCCTACCTGGCTCCCGAAGTCTACGACTCCAAGGAATACGACGCAGCTGCTGTTGATATATGGTCGCTGGCTATCATTTTCTGTTGCATGACCTTGCGACGATTCCCTTGGAAGATTCCTAGAATGACTGACAACTCGTATAAGCTCTTCGCTGCCGAACCCACACCCGGCCACGACCCTGCAAAGCTCATCGAACAATCGAGACCAACGGGCGAGGCGTCCAGCACCTTGGCACGAGAGCCGCACACTGAGGATGAGGGCAAAGAAAAGGGCCATCATCACAAGCACTCCCATCATCACGAGCAGAACGGCAAAGAAGGCGCAGATGCGACTTCTTCGGAGAGGGACAATCACCACAGTTCAAGTCAAAGTGGCACGGGAGAGCGAAAAGAGGTGATTCGAGGTCCGTGGAGGATTCTTCGGCTTTTGCCACGAGAGAGTCGCCATATTGTTTACCGCATGCTGGACCTCAACCCGAAGACTCGGGCAAAGATGGATGAGATTGTGGAAGAATCGTGGGTGGCAGATACGGTGATCTGCCAGCAGTTGGAGAATGGAGAGGTCATACCTGCCGAAGATCACACGCACGTGCTGGAGCCGCCTGCTTCCCAGCAGCAGCATTCCAAGACGTAATTTGGTTCACAAAGGGTTGGAGGGGGGTCCCAGCTTCCATCTCTGGTCTTTGTCTTTTGTTGGTCAGTTTGAGGGCATCAGGCACTGGAGTGGCGTTTTTGTTTTGATACAGATGAGTTAGATCATGTCGCATCATCTTGCGAACTACCCAAGTAGTGAAGGGTTGGCGTTTGGGTTAATCGGAGGTGTGGAGGAATGAGTGGACGACATTACAGCGTATGGATGTTTCGATCAGTGAACTCTAGGGCGCGTGCGTATATGCGTCTGCGAATGATGTGTTTCGGGTCATATAAGGTACATAAATAGGTGGAAGCGACATTTCTGGATTCATTGCCTCGAGCCATACCAATTGAACTCTGTGAGATGCATGCTGTTCTGACACTCCATAAGGTAGATACTCATCACTTGCAGGCAGGAATCGGAACCGGGGAAATCAGGAGCCGATCGCCAGCCAGCGTGACTGCCGCTCAGGGTGCTCCATAATGCGCCAGGGCCAAAAAAAAATTGGCCGCCGGCGGGACTTTCTCGAAGCTCTTCGAAATAGAGCTCCACTCACCGTCTCGACGAAAAACATCCCCAACTTGGCCGTATCTTTTCTCCTTTGTCTCTTCACTCATCGGCGCCCGTAGTCTGTGCATCCCGTCCACTTCGCAATGGTCAGTCTGCCCCCCTTCTGTCTCCAATCCATCCCGACGACTACGCCCTCCTTCTTCCACTGTGCCCGGCACGGACAAAAAGATATGAAGCTGATGAAGTACTGCAAAAGGCCACTTCGATTCGATCCATCCGCTCCCTGGCGCCCCTCCTGGACCGCGTGCTCGTCCAGCGCATCAAAGCCGAAACCAAGACGGCCAGCGGCATCTTCCTGCCCGAATCGAGTGTCGAGAAGCTGAACGAGGGCAAGGTCCTCGCCGTTGGACCGGGTGCTCTCGACAAGAAGGGTAACAGACTGCCCATGGGCGTCAAAATTGGAGATCGGGTCTTGATTCCCTCGGTGAGTATTGGCTCTCTGCTCTGTTAGCGTGATATATGCGTCAAGTCTTGCTAACGGGGCTTCTTTGTTTCCCTGCTAGTTCGGTGGCTCGCCCGTCAAGGCTGGCGAGGAGGAGTTCCACCTCTTCCGGGACAGCGAGTAAGTTCAGACTCTTTTCTTGCGGTGAACTCTGGACTGACGGGGATGGTCGTAGGATTCTGGCCAAGATCAACGAGTAGAAAAGGAAAAGCCTAGCGAGTGTACAACATTGTGTATCATAGCGGTTGTGAGATGGATTGCGGCATCAAGATGGAATTTGAGGCAGAAGCTACCTACCTGGCAGGGCAGAAATCTCCACTCATGACCTCGCAGGCATGATTTTCATTTGGACTTAGAATGAAATCTCTTTTCGTATTCGACGAGATCAGAGCACGGCTGACACGGCACCTGATTGCCATCTGCAACCTGACGCAGAGTTCGAAGTGCGACATGCATCATTCATGAGTGGGGAGTGACGACTTGTTGTCGAGGATCTGTGGCATGCATTCGCACTTCATGACCCCGGCTCAGCTTAAGCCGTGCTTGTCCTTGAAGCTGCAAGTGTGATTCTCTACGCTGGCAATGTTGACTTGGCAGCGCGACAGATACTGGAGCGCTTGTTGCTGTATGTCGTGAGCATGATAGGCATGCTCTGAAGATCTACTGTATATTGTACCTATCTGCTGTGCAAGCACAGCCTGGGGAGCTCGCCTGCCATGTACGGGCAGCTATTATAGCTTTGCTCGGTGTCACCCTTGCTCGCCTAACACACTTGTCCAGATCCATCAGGTTTCATCTGGCAGCTTCGCGTTCCGGGCTGCCGAAACCAAGAGATGTCAGGCCCGGTCGGATCGAAGAGGTAGAAACTCCCCTTGAATGCTTTTCAAGGACTTCGTACGCGCAGACAGTGTGACTCCTCCATGCTGTTGACGATTGAGAGAGAGTGGCAGGCTGGCTCCGAGTAATATGAGGCAAGGATGGTGATTGGCTAGCGTCGGCCCATATCAACAGCGGATGCACCAAATCAGTCGGTATCATCAAGGTGGGTGGCTGTCCTGGGGGGCGCCATGACGATGCCGGGATCGAGGGTGAAACTCGCCCATGAGCAGCTGATGATGTTCACGACCGCAACCCCATGAGCGCATGGATAGCGAGGAATTTGAACTGATCCAGACTGGCGGGTTTACTCTCTTGGGGACCGGGGGGCCGCACCACAGCAGCTTGCGTCAGTCGCACGAGACCGAAGCGGGACTCCACTTCCCTGTCTTGTCTTGCCAGCACGCAAATCAAATCGCCTTTGCCCACTTTCGACCAACAAGACTGCGTGTTCCAAAATCCCGCCACGCCAATTCCGCTTCGAACGGAAACCATATTGCCTTTGCACCGGAACTCGCGAGCCTCGATTGTTTCGACGTCTTTCCGCCTCCCCCTCCAGTACCTCTCGCGCTTGCGCACACGCCGTGCATACACCGTCAATCTCCGGCTCATTTCGGGATTCCGCTCTGGTCCATCCACGACTCGACTCTACGACTCTGTCTGCCTCGCACCGTCTTGTCCGCGCCACCGCCGCCGAGTTATTTCGAGCGACGGCGCCCCTCACCATCGGTCACGATGCCGAGCAACCGCAATTATGACTTCTTGGTACGACCATCTGCCGCTGTCTGCTGCGCACCTGCAGTCCTCGCTCTTCACTTCACATTCCGCGCAAGGCGATGTATTCGTCACTGTGGACCCCGACGGCTGACAGGCGTCTTTCTTCGCTCTTCTAGATCAAGCTGCTGCTAATAGGCGACTCGGGCGTCGGCAAGTCATGCTGTTTGCTGCGCTTCAGCGAGGACTCCTTCACCCCGTCTTTCATCACCACCATCGGCATCGACTTCAAGATTCGAACCATCGAGCTCGATGGCAAGCGCGTGAAGCTGCAGATATGGGACACCGCCGGCCAAGAACGTTTCCGAACCATCACCACTGCCTACTATCGCGGCGCCATGGGCATCCTGCTGGTCTACGACGTCACTGATGAGCGGTCTTTCGAAAGTGAGTTTCTCCCTCTTCTCCCCATCTCGTGCAGGGAGTACTTCACAATGCATTCCTCTATCAGTCGCCGAGTAGCGCGCTGACTCGCGGACACTTATCTCAGATATCCGCACCTGGTTCCAAAACGTCGAGCAACACGCCACCGAAGGCGTCAACAAGATCCTAATCGGCAACAAATGCGACTGGGAGGAGAAGCGTGTCGTGTCAACAGACCAAGGACAAGCCCTCGCAGACGAACTCGGCATTCCCTTCCTTGAGGTCTCGGCCAAGAGCAACATCAACATCGACAAGGCATTCTACAGCCTCGCAGCCGACATCAAAAAGCGCCTCATTGACAATTCTAAAAACGATCAAGCGGCCGGGACTGGCGTCAATGTTGGCGACAAGGGCGAAGGCGGCGCCAATAAATGCTGCTAGTTGTGTGCCTTGTACGATGGACGACGTCGCGCGACGACTATGGTGACGCTTGCTTGAAACAGGAAGCGTGGTAGCATAAGGGGACCATCCGCGGTGTACTCGGAAGACGTCGAGACGACCATATCATGGTACTTCTGTTTTCCTTTCCCTCTCCTCGACGCCAATGGACACTCCACACGTTGGCTCACTGCGCGGTTGGCTCTTTTTCCTGTTTATCATCCTCTTCGAATCTTCTCGTTTCATTCCCCCCGTACGTTTTTTTTTTCTCTTTCTTTCATCTTTTCTTCTCGAAGAGCACAATCAGGTCTGGAGTTCTCTCGGTATTTCTGACACGGGCTTTAATACAAATTCTTCATCTACGTGTGATTGCTGAGTCTCATCAAACTGCTTTGGTAGAATGATGCGCAGATATGTGCAACGGGGCAGTCATCATGATAAAGGAGTGCTCAGCGAACAATATCTAGTAGAGGGAATGCCAGCCGCATGTGCGTAGACAAAATCAGATCGACGGAGCGACAGTGATGCTCAGCAGCCAGGAGAAGTAGCAAGCAAATGCGTCCAGGAGGTAGCTTAGGTACACGAGCAGCAAAAGCAAGGGATGTCACCATTTTATTATCGACACGTCAAGCACGTTCCTCTCGATGGCGCCATCCTCTGGGCCAGCCACGATGGTTTTCTGATTCCAGTGTCGATGGAAGCGGCGTGCCTCCATCTCGTCCGCGCACACTACCACGAACCGGCTTTCCAGCTCCTGCTGCTCCAGAGCATCTCCGCCCTTCCTCGCACTCGCGGTCGTCTCGTCTACAGTGCCGTCCTCACCCGTCAGGTTCTCCCCTCGGCCAGCCCCATGCAGACACCGCGGCGAAGACACCTTCCAGGTAAAGCCGCGCCGACGTCCATCTTCCCGTATTGCCCTCGCCAGGCCCCCCGCCGCCAACGTCGGCGGATACGCACCAACCAGCACCACATGCGGCGTCTCCCCCGCAGCCTCACCCACCAGATGTCGCAGGTTCTTCGTCCACCCGTTCGTGGAGACGCGTCGTCTCTGCACGTCCAGGTCCTGCGTCCCCAGCGCGACCGCGAAGCCGCTCACCTCGGCTGCAGGATCTTGCTCCGACCGGAGGTGCGTCGGAATAGTGCTCTCCCAGAGGCCGGAGGATGAACGTGCCTTGTGCCGCGCGAGGCGGTGCAGACGGAGTAACGTGTCTCGATAGGCAGTTGCGGCGGCCGCGTGCGCGAACGTGATGTGGTACCGGCCCAGGGGGGCCAAGGTGGTCGGGTCCCGGATGTGCTGGACCTTGGAGATGGTGGTGTGCCATGCTGAAAGGGTTCGGGGGGCGAGGCGGTAGAAGTCGCTGGCGGTGAGGCTGGGGCTGAGGCCTTGGAGGACAAGCATGACGCGGGGGTCTCGTTTGGGTGAGGGTGGAGGTGGGTTAGAGGGCGTCGAGGGCTGGGAGCGACGTTTGAGGAGCGGCCATTGCGGTGTGTGGGAGATGGAGCGCGTTTGGGGACGGGTGCGATGCATGGTGGTGAGGAGGAAGATGAGGGTGTCGTGGGTGCTGGGTCTTGGTGTCGCTGCGGGCATGAGATGAGAACAGTCGGCCACTGCGTTGGGTTCCGCGGCTCCTGGGTGGCGGGTACTCCGATTGTTGTATGAGTTGTGGTGTTGTTGCTGTTGTTGTTGTTGTCGCATGCATGCTGCAAGTCTGCTGTGTATAGAGATGTGGAAATTCGTATCCTCTCAGTCTAATCTATGGAGTAAAGTTGAAGTCTGTTGCTCAATGGCGAGGTGGGGTCCTCGGCATCGCTGTGAAAAACCACAGAACGAGCCGGGTGTACAGCCAGTTTTTTTAAATTTTTTTTGGACTCGATATTGTTAACGCGCATGTGTTGTCTTTGTGTAGGCCACGTCTATATGTGTAAGATGCGCCCATGCTTTAGAAAAGAGCATGTGTGACATCAAGAAGTAAACAGATTGTCGAACCCACGATCTGTGGAAGCAGTGGGCCACAGGTGGCTACGATCATGTTGCAACTTTCTTTCGCCTTTGAACTTTGCTCTATCTTACTTACTGAAATAGAACGGGCACCAAGTGAAATGATAAAATACCCGGGACGCTACCGAGCAAGTCGGTATGCTAGGGGCAGGCAAAGCGAAGGTGCGACGCCTGCTTCAAAGCTCGGATTTACCTCGAAGCTGCGATTTGCCCATGCCTGCCTACTTTATCTATGTAGGCTAGGCAAAAAGAGGGAAGAACCCAATCGTCTTTTGGCCAGTTACCGAAGAGAATACAGAATTATGGGGACTTGTAGGCCTCACTGTTGAGTTCATTGTAGAGATGCAAAGCGAGGAAACTGCGCCTGCCTCCGCTTCGGATGAGTTCATTTCAAAGATACAAAGCGGGAATCTGCGTCAGAGGTAAGCGAAGCTCCCTCGTTTTGCCTGATACACGTGGATTGAATTTCGTCAAATTGTACGCACTGCATTGGGCGGACAGGGTGTATTTTTGTGTGGATTGCCCTGAATAGAATCACCCACAGGTCCTTCCTCATGCCCCATTATTATTCGGGATCAGCAGCAGTATCACGTGACTGACCTCACGTACATCGAGGATGACAGAGGTATCCATATGTAAGGAAATACACACTCACCCAGCATATTCCCCACAAACAGCTTCAAGCTTAGAGCTTCCATCGACCACATAGTCTTTTCGTTGCCTTATTGCTCTCAAATGCTGATAAAAAACTTCGATGCAAAGGTCCGGCCTTTGTCCGCGAGTTCCGGTCTCGATAAGACAAGCTTGATCGGTGCAGCTCGCATATACGTGAGCAAGGAGACGCTCTATGCCCTGACCAACGGCGAAAACGGCAAGCGATGTGCTGTTGAAAAGCTCGATGACTCGCAACGCAGGCGTAGGGAAGCAACGCTGTGGATGCTACCCGAGAAAAACCTCAGTCCCAATGTGGTCAATATGACGAGAGCGTTTCTTGAGGCTGCCGAGCTGACGCTCGGGGACCAGGTGCGCATTTCGCTGCTAGATGGCATGCCTGACGTAGAAGAGGTTGTATTGGAGGAAGTAAATGATGACAGTAATGAGAGCGTGAACGAGAAGGACATGAAATACCCGTTGTGGACCGCCCTCTTGATGTTATACATGAGTCTGTCGCCTTTTCTATCGTTCTCACTTCGTCCCTAAGCTGACAATGTATCTTGCTAGGCCGAGTGGATTTGGTGTTCCCTGGAATGATACTCGAAAATGTCGGCGTCGACAAGCTGCGACGCAGCTTCCGAATCATCTCCATCAACGGACACACCAACAACGTGGCCAGGTATAGAATGGCCTCGAGTGACATACGGATTGTCAACCCACACGACGAGGTACAAGAACCGCCCAAAACCGATAGCTTCTCGGGAGAGCTCGCCGTCACAGGTGTAACAGGTCTTGCTCCCCAAGTTCTGGCAATAAACGAAGCGTTGCAGAGCTTTACTCGCCCCTTCTTGGTTAGAAATGAATGCCGAAGCTGCGGTCTTGTTATTCAAGGCAGCCGCGGGACGGGCAAGACTTTCATGCTGCAGCGCATTGCCGATGCAAACTGGGGCAGACCGTACTGGATTAAGCCTTCAGACAAACTTGCCACTCTGCGAGAAGTTCTAAAGCAGGCCCAGACGACTAGGCCCAGTGTCGTTCTGATGGACGACATCGACAAATTGTTTGCCAAGGAACGCCCTAATAGGGACGCTGTCATCGAAGCTGTAGCCGAACATCTCGATGCTTTGTCGCGTGAGGCCCATGAGAACCAGGCCCTGCCGAAAGTCGTCATCGTGGCGACGTGCCAGGACTACATAGATGATGTCCCAGAAGAGCTGCAGAACTATTGTCGCTTCGAAGAGCACTTTACGCTGCCCATCCCTCGCACCGATCAACGACTCGAAATTCTGAAGTCTCTGGATCTACCGCTTCATCCCGACTCCAAGGCAAAGTGCTTGGAAAGAACGGCGAAAGGCACGCATGCCTATACTGTGAGAGACTTGATTTTGTTGGCCCTGAAAGCGAATAGGGCTCTGGGACGAAGACTTGCCAAGCAGGCTCCGGAGTCGATCTCACTGCCTATGCTCGACAGCGACTTGGAACAAGCGATGGCGGCCACAAAAGCCAGCACTATGCAGAACGTAAAGCTTTGTCCGCCGACGGTCTACTGGCAAGATGTCGGTGGCCAGGATGACCTCAAGAAAGAGCTGCAGAACATGATCGAGGACATGACTGTAGGTGTAGATGCTCTGGTACAAAACGTCTCATCATTCCTGACAATCTTTGCCAGCTTTTCCATACGCCAGGAGAGCCTGTCTTCGTCAGCCAACCTCCAAAAGGTATTCTCCTTTACGGACCACCAGGTTGCTCGAAAACGCTCTTGGCACAAGCCACCGCCACCGAGTCAGGTTACAATTTCTTCGCCGTCAAGGGTGCCGAGTTACTCAACATGTACGTGGGCGAATCGGAACGAGCGGTGAGAGCACTTTTCGCACGAGCGCGCGCTGCTTCTCCATCCATCATCTTCTTCGACGAGATAGACTCGATCGGGAGTCAGCGAGAGCCTAGCAAAAGTACGGCAAGTGGCGTCAACGTGCTCACCTCGCTACTCACGGAAATGGACGGCTTTGAGGTTCTTCGCGGTGTGTTGATTCTTGCTGCGACAAATCGGCCCGAAGCGATGGATCCTGCCCTCATGAGACCGGGCCGCTTCGATCAAGTTCTTTACGTCGGGCCACCTGATCTCGCGGCCCGCGAGGCTATTTTCAACGTGCACCTGAGAAAGATAACCACAACACCGGACGTTAATATACAATTTTTGGCCGCCGAATCAGAAGGATACTCGGGCGCCGATATTCAGGCCATTTGCAACTCAGCCGGCAAGTCAGCCCAGAGCCGCTTCAAACAATATGGCAATTTTGTGATGAAAGGAGTCACCATGCGCGATCTGCGCGACGCGTTGAAACGTACTCGGCCCACGATCACGAACACCATGAATCGAAACTACGAATTGTGGTTGGAGCAATACAAGAGGTAAAGACGGGGTGGAACAATCAGGACCATGACGGGATGACGACTTTTGCTTTTTGTGCGCTTATACCCAATAGAAGTCATAGAAATTTACGAGGTCAGCCTCGAAAGAATAGATGTTTTCAGCTTGCGATGAGGTGTAGAGTATCAAGCGTGGCTCTAGTTGTTTGCAAGCAACAGGAAGTTGTGCTGTTATCGATCCATTGGAGCTCATATAGGCTGATTGGCTACTAACATCAATCCAATGGAGCTCATATATCTAATTCAAGCTATAAAGGGGATTCAATAAACCACGACCGAGCAATATGTCTGCAGCTTTGACGAGTGCTGAAAGACCTTTTTACACATGTGATGAGTTGACGACGTTGCCTCCGTACAAGTATACCTACAAGAAGTCAACGAATGGACGTGCTTGGCTTCAATGCAGGGTAGGACTCGTTGTCCAAGGAGCTGTACAATTCTCGACTACCTTATTTCGTAATTCACGCCCTGAAAAGACCGACACTCTATCGTTCAGCAGCTTTGCAGCGTCAGTGCTGAGCCATGTAGCAAGTTCACGCCCTGCTATACGCGAGCAGTCGGAGACGACGTGCGTGTAGAGGCAGGCTAGGACCTACTTATCTAAGGGGTTATACAACTATTGACTACTCTGACTTATTGCGTATTTAATCAGTTTACGCCCTTGGAGATACATTCAGTGCCTTTATAGCGTCAGTGCTGAGCCATCTAGCAAGTTTGTCACCACGCTACAGTACGCTTACTCGCGAATAGTCGGGACAAATATGTGTGCAGAAGCAGGATAAGATCAAAAACTCAAGTAGTCATCCGAGGGGTTGTACAGTTTTTGACTAATTGAAGCTCATTGATCACGCAATTGGGGCTTACTTTGTGATTAAGTCATCTTTGTAGCGTTCATGCTAAATTGTGTAGCAATTTTGCAGACCCTGGCTACAGTGTGATGAAGTATCTTCGTAACGTACATGGTAAACTGTGTAGCAATGTTGCAGACCCCGGTCACAGTTCTACGCGAGAAGTCGGAACAAACGAGTCTGTAGAGACTTGGGCCAGTCACCCCGATGGATTGTACAACTACCGACGACTCTGAGCTCATTCATCACGCACTCGGTCCACGCTATTTTGGAGTCAATTACCATTGCTGGTTTGCAGGCCCCAATGCTATGGTCAACGAGATGACAGCCTCGCCTGGTAAAGAGACACAGGTCCGCTGCCGGGACGTGAACCAAGTCCTGCCTTGCAAGTGACAATGACCAATCCCTGAACGTATCTCGATTTCGAAGCTCCGCTGAGCTAGGTCCAGCTTCGACGAGTGCTTCACGCCGTTGCGAACTGCGACTTCCAAGATTATATAAGAACATAAAGTGTAGTCGCCCCTCATGTGAGCCCATTCCAAGATTATCCAGGAACGTAAAGTGTAGCTTCGAAGCACCGCTAAGCTAGGTCCAGCCTCGACGAGTGCTTCGCGCCGTTGCGAGCGTCATGTCTTGGTGGCCTAAATTTGTTCTTGTGTGAGCCCTGTTCCAAGAATTATCCAGGAACGTAAAGTGTAGCTTCGAAGCACCGCCAAGCTAGGGCTAGACTTGACGAGGGCTGCACGCCGTTGCGGGCGGTCATGACATGGTGGCCTTGACCTCGTCCTCATGTGAGCCCTTGCGAGTGGGAAATGTAGCGACAAGGCCCATAAACATCATCCAGCAATGCCGGAATGTCTTCAAAGGGGAGAACAGCGGGCCACCAGACTCAAGCACAGAGTCCACCCCATGAAAGCTCAGCCGCCGCGTCGCATGCACCTGGCGCCAAACTTGACTGCATTCCGTCATCATTGGGCAGAGTTCGGTCGTCCCCCCCCCCCTTTCTACGCCTAATTGCGATACGTGTACAGAGAAGGTACATCGGCACGGAGACCAGAAAGGACGAGAAAGTGCCTGAGACGAATGATTACCCCCTTCCCCCTCCCGTCCCTCATCGGCTTTGCTTCGCTGCCCGACCTGAGCGCCAACGCCGCCTTTCCGAAGAAGATGCATCTGCCCCTTTCCCCCCCTGCTCTGGTGGCACCGATCAGATCTTCATCTGATCGACTGCTCGTGTAGACGAATCACGAAGATGATAAAATGGGAAAAATGCCATGCGCCGTCGCCAAAGTTTCCTGGTTTCGGGGGAAAATAGAAAAAAAAAAGCCTGGTTCCAAGAAGGGAAAGAAAAAAAGACGGAGTCATGGAAATGGTACATGCGACTGCGATTCTTCATAATTCTTCGTCCGATCGGGCTCCGCCCCCTCCTCCTGTCCTCACTGCCGTGGACAGACTGATGGCAATCTTGCCGTTGCCGGAAGCGCTGCCAAACGATTTCCGTTGCTTACTCGCCGTCGTTGTGGTTGAGCGCGGACTCGAGTCGGACGCGCCGCTGTTTCGTCGCTTCGTGTGCATTAATTTGCCGAGCTCGTCCTCTTCATCTTCTTCACGCCGCCGCTTCTCCGACAGGCGCTCCAACGGCGGGGATACGGTCGGAAGAGTGCTCGTCTCGTTCGTAGTCATGGCTACGTCGTTGGCTGCCGGCTTGACGTCCGTCGCCATGTTAGCCTCTGGGTTGGCGTTGTCGTCGCTGTCCTCGTCTGACGGATAGTCGACGAG
Source organism: Aschersonia sp. MBC 877 (assembly GCA_030787035.1). NCBI lineage: Eukaryota > Fungi > Ascomycota > Sordariomycetes > Hypocreales > Clavicipitaceae > Aschersonia > Aschersonia sp. MBC 877. Next base: position 3,230 of record JARJUA010000059.1, on the reverse strand, counting down.
GGGCTTCGATGAGGGCACGGGCCCGTTGCTGGGGAGGATTTTGCTGGCCAAGTCCTCATGCTGCTCTTCCTCGTCGTCTTCCGGATCCGACGTGTTCCAATATTCCTCCTCATCTGGATCCACTGGAGGAAGTTGTCCCATCATACGTGAGTTTTGGGGTGGTCTGCGCGTCGTGTCGTCAGTGTCGGGGCGGCAGATCATTTCCCTGGTGAATCCGTCTGTGCGGTCATACTCCTTGATGAAAAGATTAAAAGTGTCAAAGTGTCTTAAGCGAATGAGGGTTTCTCGACGCGTAGCCACAATGTGCCTCATCAGATCCAGATTCTGATCCTTTTTGATAAACTCGAAGAGTTCAAGACATGCCGAGGTCAACAAATTGTCTCTCGGCATTGTTTCCATCAGCACGTCGAGCGCCGGCAACAGTGCCTCTTTCTCGATGACCTGCTTGACGTAGAATTCATCCTGCATGCCCAGTAGGCCTCTGAAAAACCTGATGGCCACTGAACGGAGGATTCTCCCGCGTTAGCATGCTTCACTCGATACTGAATTCATGACGACGGGTACAGGATAGGATGGTGTTTCGCCCTTACCCAGACGCAGATACTTCTCGCTGCTGCCGAGCAGCTGCGAAATTCTCTTGACAATATTGTTGGTCATGACGAAATACCTGCTGAAACGATGGTGCTGCCGGATGAAGAAGCTGAGTATTTCCACCAGATAAGTGAACATGGAAGCTTGTTGCACGGCAAATTCCAAGTTGGTGCGGTGCTCGAGATCCAGGAGAGGCTCAAAGAGCTTGTTTGCCGATCGTTCGTAGAATCGTGTGAGGAACAGCTCGTGTTGCGGATCGGGTACCAGTTGGGGTCGTGGTCGCGCGGCGTATTCGGGATTGCCACGAACAGCCTCGGGCGGTTGCGGCATCATGTTATGATCGAGAAGGACCCTGAGAGCATCCGAGATCTGCGACTTGACGCCCAGGTCCACCTCGACGAGGAGAAGCTCGATGAGTGAATCGATGAGTAACGGTTGACTCTCGTGCATCTGGCGATAAATCGTTTGCCGGATCATTTGCGGATCGTGCTCGATGACGGAAACCAGTATGTCCATGGCCCCAACCCTGACGGCCACATCCTCGTGTTTTAGCCCAAAGTGTATGACTTGCAACAGGCCATGTGCAACGAGATTGTTGTACAGCGACTGTCTCGCCGGCGGCTGGATGTTCTTGGCGATGGCGCAGCATTGCTGGATGAACAGGACGGCCTCCTTCTTTTTCAGGTGGTCTCGCCGGTTCGCATTGAAGATGGCGAAGAGCTCGCTCAGGAAACCCGAGTTTGATTGTAGATGCTGAACTATGTCGACCTGATTGAAGAATATCAGAGAGTTGAGTACGGAGAAAGTAGGGTCGTCGAGGATGCGTGCCAAGACGACATCCTTGAGATATTGGAGACGATATGTCTGGTGGATCTTTCGACGCGTCGGAGCATCTTCAATGCGGACGACCTCTTTGAATCGGCCTTGGTTGTCGAGCCAATGTCGGTGGTTGGCCTTGTGGCTGGGGAAGTCTGGGTCATACTCCAGAGCGCCGACGACGCCCAGGACGCATTCGTCAGAGACGGCGTGCTCGATGATTGTCGTGTCGTTGAGAAGAATAACGGTCTTCATGATGTTGCATAATCGATGCAGGTCGGGTAAACTCTCTAAATCTTCAGCCATCTCGACCAAGGGAATGAGCTTCCCAATGTAATCGTCGGACATGATGAACTTGGCCAGAGCGTCGCGACCGTTGGCACTTGAACTCATGACGCGCATGTTGGCCTCGATTTCAGCAAGATTTCCCAGTTCGGCCGAGGGAAGGTTGATGGCCGCAGGCAGGTCCATGGTGAGGTCGTCGGAAAGACCATCGTCACCTCCCAAATTACTCATGAAGGTTTGCTGCACGTTGCTGACGAAGCGCCTGCGAGGAAGAATTGTCAGTCGCAAAGGTACACCACGTACAGATGGATGGAAGTCTGGGAAGAACAGGCCTGGGGAGGGAGAGAGTGGGCCGAACGAACCATATGATGGCACAGCCTTCGGCCTCTTGGAAGCTGAGAGCCATGTCCACTCCGCTGCCTGGTTCCTGCCAGACAATCAGAGTTTCTGCGAGCGACGGACGTCAGTACTTGGAAATGCTTATTCGCGCAGGAACGAGGGTCACAGAGAGCAACACACCTTGTTGCTTCTGGAAACCATCTTCCTTTTGAATCTTGGTCTCGAGCAGTAAGCGATCCGGCTGGTCTTCTGACTCTACAATGACACGAGGGTCCTTGCCGCCATCGTCGGTCTGCACCGATGGCGCAAACATGTGTCAGCACGAAAACAATGGCAGGAGCTCATGAGGCGCTCTAGAAGATGAGAAGGGGGAGGGGGTAGGCGACGGACGGTATGGAAACTTGCGGTGCAGAAGCCCGTGCCGCGGTCGAACCAGTCATTATCGCGCAGCTCGTAGACCTTGACGCGCTTCTTGTCCGGCGCCTGATGAGGCACTGGCTGTGCCATCATCAAAGGCTCGGCGGAATCCGCCTCTGGGACGCTGTGTAGAAAAGCAGTCGGGAGGTGGTCGTTGCCGAGATGATGGGAGAACAAACGATCGAGGGTAGCCGCCTCGTTCAAGACGGTGAGCGCAGCCACGATGACGGTGATGATGCGCCCGACGGCGAGTCGTCCGGGGGGGGAGCGGCGCAAGCGGGCGGGCGGCGAATGAGGAGGCTCGGAGGGCGGGCGAAGGCGGTGGATGGCAGCGAGGTTGGCACGACGAAAGAGCTCGAGGCGGCAATGGGATCTCTGTGGACGGTCGCGATGCGACGACCGGAAGCGCTCGGCAATGATGAATTGAGTTTGCTGACGGGGTGGCGGCCGCGAGCGCAATCAAGGCTCAGCCAAAACCCGGAGTCGTCAGCGCACGAGAGAAAGGTGGGCGCAAACTTGGGACGGGATAGAGTCGCGTGGCCACGGTAGGCGCAGGCTGAGGGGCTTGCGGCAGAAATGCCACGAAAATGGGCCGGCGAGACGTCAATGTCGATGGCGATGATGCGAGAGTGTGAGGCGGACGGGGAAGTCACGGCCGCTGGGGGAGGAGTGGAGAGAGCGCGTGACCGCCCGGCGAGTGCGAGCAGAATGCGCAGGCATGTGCGACCAGACTTGACTGGAGGAGCCGGGGTGAGCCCTGAGGGAGAGGGGGAGTTCGGGGG